>JBBPBX010013669.1:6559-26030 GCA_038048925.1 Garcialebias charrua
CTTTTAATTAGAAAAATGTCAAAATACAGTGTCTTGAAAAAAGGCTAAACACAACAAACGGACAACTGAATTGTCGCAGAGAGCTTTTCAATAGCTACTTGCATTACACATCTCCGGGCAGACCATCTTTTGAGTCATTAATGCAAATACCGGTAGGTGCTCTGTCTCAACCTGCTCTGCTAGTCTGATCACTAAAGGCCTCAACATGCTTTTCTGTGTCAACTTGTGCAAGACCTTTGGACTCTGCCAACCCTCATGCACTTACGTATATTCATTTTAGTTTAGGGTCAGCTGCGTTACTGTTCAGGGTCTAGTGCAAGGGTCTGCAACCTGCGACTCTGGAGCCACATGTGGCTTTGGTTCCTCTGCAGCGGCTCTTTCAAGCTTTGACCAAAACTAACGTAAAACTGAATTTTATAGGATATTACAAACACAATAAAAAATGACTAGTTTTCGCAGTTTTTCTGTAATGTCCTTTGCAAATGTGTCGATACTAGTTGTAATAGAGTAAATTATACTCACTTTTTAACTTCATGCTTTATTTCTTCAAAGTAGGATAGTCAATTTTGATGCAATTAAAAAATGTATACGGTAAGCCTGCAGAGTTCACTGTTTTAGTTTTTTAAAAATTGCCAAAATTATTATTATTTTTTTAAGAATCCAGTCTTCTGTGATACTTACAACCTGGATATGGGCACCAGTGACCCCTGCAACACGAAAAGGAAGAAACAAGTAAATATGATGGATAGATGGATGGATGGAATCCAGTCTTTTCTTTTGTCTCAAAATGTAATAATCAATAAATGTTAACAATTATTAGATGTTTTTAGTTTTATAATTTAATGTCTACTCATACTGGCCAGAAAAGCCCCCTCTAAAAACTTAAAGTGGCCCATGGTCCACCAGTTGAAAATGACAATTGTAGCAGGTTTTACGGCTCTGGGCACGTTTAATTTAGTGAGCAAAGGGGCAGAAATGGCTCTTTTGATCATAAAGGTTGCAGACCCCTGGTCTAGAGTTTACACTCCAGCCTAATAATGTAATAATAATGTAATGGTTTGTCAACAGTCTATTAAAAAAGCAGGGATTTACCACCGATTTAGACAATTCTTTGTTTCTGTTGTGGTTGGGTGATTAATTATCTATATACTAATTCCTCAAAACAAATTTCTTTGTTATTGTAATTCTTCTGCTAATAATTTGACATGCAGTCTTCTTTATATTTTCTTTGGCACCTTTTATGGCAGCTGCGGCTGAGTAGTTAGTCGTCCTCCAATGCAAGAGTTAGGGGTTCGATTCCACCAGCAGTCACATGCCGAAGTGTCCCTGGGCAAGACACCGAACCCCTCATTGCCTCCAATGTGTGTCCCATTGATGTATGAATGTGATAAAGCATTGATAATTCTTTTTATAGATACAGTATACTGTAGTAGAGTGCTGTATAAATGGTAAATGAGGGCACAGATTGTAGTGTAAAGTGCTTTGAGTATCTGATAAGATGGAAAAGCGCTATCCAAGTGCAGTCCATTTACCATTTAAATGGGAGTTTAATTGTCACCTGTTACGGCCAGTGACATTGTAGACACGCTCACTCACACAAAGATCTGGTGAACCCTCACTGACTGGTACAGATGACAAAATTTATATTAAACAAACCAATAAGTCAAACAGGCCCTAGATTAAACTGGAAAACATTCATTCACTTTAGGTATAAAATCCAAAACTAACTAAACATAAAGCTGAAACCAATCTTAGAAATTTAACTTTTAAGCAATTCAAGCAGTCTCAGGGTATTAGGGTCTGCTTTTAATAAGTTTATTTTTTATTTTTTACAAATTACTCAGCCGCTCTCAGTTTTGTAGAAATGATAGTTTACAAGCTTGTTTGCCGTTTGCTTGAAAGTTTGTGAACCCTTAAGAATTTTCTATATTTTTGCATAAATGACCTAAAACATCATCGGTTTCACAAAGTCCAAAAAGTAGAGAAAGACAACCCAGTTAAACAAATGAGATAAAAATATTATACTTGGTCATTTATTTATTGAGAAAAAATATCCAATATTGCAAATGTGTGAGTGATAAAATTTTGTGAAGCTTAGCTTTCAGTATCTGGTGCAACCCCCTGGGAAGCAATAACTGCAACTAAACATTTCTGGTAACTGTTAATCCATCCTGCACACCAGCTTGGAGGAATTTTAGCCCATTCCTCTGTACAGAACTACTTCAAATCTATGCTGGTGAAGATTCTCAGTCATCCAGGACATGATAAATCAAAAAGGCGTTCAATTCAAGATCAACTGGACTTTATTTGTAACAGAAGACGTTTCGCTTCTCATCCGAAAAGCTTTATCAATTCAATGAACCAGACTGTGTGTGCGTGTGGATTTATAACAGGAGTCACGCACCATCATATGTAAATTGCAAGCTGAGGTAACACATACATGTAAATTGACACATACATGTAAATTGACAGATCACACCTTAACAGTAGGGAGTTCCCTTGAAGTCTCTGACAGCAGACACAACAACTGTATGTAAATTGACAAAAAACACCTCACAGCCCAACAACAGAGGTTTCTCAACAAACTTTGCTAGTCTAATTCACAGACAAGACACCTCTGCTCCCATCCGATGTAAAACGTTTGTGAATCAGCCCCAAAACTGAGTTGTAAGTCTTGGAAAGTTGAAATCTCAGACCTCCTCCTCTGTTAAGAGAAGGTTTTTCTCTCTTAACATACAAAGCTTCCTTCACACCTCTCTCAAACCATCTGTGCTCTCGGTCCAAAATTTGCACATTTTCATCCTCAAATGAGTGTCCCTTGTCCGTGAGGTGAAGGTGAACAGCTGAGTTTTGTCCAGAGGTGGTGGCTCTCCTGTGTTGGGACATTCGTCTGTGAAGAGGCTGCTTCGTTTCTCCAATGTAACGGTCTGAGCAGACCTCGCTGCACTGGACTGCATACACCACACCACTCTGTTTGTGTGTGGGGGTTCTGTCCTTAGGGTGGACCAGCCTCTGTCTGAGAGTTCTGCTGGGTTTGAAATGTACTGGGATGTTGTGTTTGTTGAAAATCCTTCTGAAATTCTCTGAGACTCCAGCAACATAAGGAATGACAATGTTTTTCCGTCTGTTAGACTTTTTCTGTTCATTATTGTGTTTAGCAATCAACAGAAAAAGTCTAACAGACGGAAAAACATTGTCATTCCTTATGTTGCTGGAGTCTCAGAGAATTTCAGAAGGATTTTCAACAAACACAACATCCCAGTACATTTCAAACCCAGCAGAACTCTCAGACAGAGGCTGGTCCACCCTAAGGACAGAACCCCCACACACAAACAGAGTGGTGTGGTGTATGCAGTCCAGTGCAGCGAGGTCTGCTCAGACCGTTACATTGGAGAAACGAAGCAGCCTCTTCACAGACGAATGTCCCAACACAGGAGAGCCACCACCTCTGGACAAAACTCAGCTGTTCACCTTCACCTCACGGACAAGGGACACTCATTTGAGGATGAAAATGTGCAAATTTTGGACCGAGAGCACAGATGGTTTGAGAGAGGTGTGAAGGAAGCTGTGTATGTTAAGAGAGAAAAACCTTCTCTTAACAGAGGAGGAGGTCTGAGATTTCAACTTTCCAAGACTTACAACTCAGTTTTGGGGCTGATTCACAAACGTTTTACACCGGATGGGAGCAGAGATGTCTTGTCTGTGAATTAGACTAGCAAAGTTTGTTGAGAAACCTCTGTTGTTGGGCTGTGAGGTGTTTTTTGTCAATTTACATACAGTTGTTGTGTCTTCTGTCAGAGACTTCAAGGGAACTCCCTACTGTTAAGGTGTGATCTGTCAATTTACATGTATGTGTTACCTCAGCTTGCAATTTACATATGATGGTGCGTGACTCCTGTTATAAATCCACACGCACACACAGTCTGGTTCATTGAATTGATAAAGCTTCTCGGATGAGAAGCGAAACGTCTTCTGTTACAAATAAAGTCCAGTTGATCTTGAATTGAACGCCTTTTTGATTTATCATGTCCTGGACGACTGAGAATCTTCACCAGCATTTTGATTTAAAGAACAAGATCTATCAGGGCCTGCTCTTCACAACATGTTGATGGAAGTGGATCGTGGCAGGAACTAAGGAGATTCCTGAGGAGCTCAGAAAAGGAGCCGTTGATGCTCATCAGGCTGGAAAAGGTTACAAAACATCTGTAAAGAGTTTAGACTCCAACGATCCCCAGTCAGACAGATCGTGGACAAATAGAGGAACATTCAAGAGCATTGTTACCTCCCCAGGAGTGATGGACCAACAAAGATTACTCCAAAAACCAGGCATGATAGTCGGCGAGGTCACACAGGAGCCCAGGGTAACTTCTAACAACTGAAGGTCTCTCTCACATTGACTGATGTTGATGTTCATGAGTCCACCATCAGGAGAACTCTGAACAACAATTATGTGCCTGGCAGGGTTGAAGGAGGAAGACACTGCTCTCCAAAAAGAACATTGCTGCTCGTGGACAAGCCAGAAGACTGTTGGAAGAACGTTTTGTGGATGATGAGGCCAAAATTGAACTTTTTGGTTTAAATGAAAAGTTTTGTGTTTGGAGAAAGGAAAACAGCATTCCTGTAGAAGAAGCTTACCCCATGTGTGAAACATGGCGGTGGTAGTATCATGGTTTGGACCAGCGGCAGCCCATGAAATGTCCCCCAGGGGGGGGATATTTCTCAAAAATGAAATAAAAAAGCTTTCCAAGTTCAAATCTGTTTATTTATGAAATCAGAATCCAGTAAAACACCACCAGTGACATTAAGTATATAAAATTATTAATGTTTGATCATTTTTTATAAGCAAATTGAAATAAATGTAGCCACCAGAGTCCAATACTGTACCTGGAGGCTAGCGCTGGCAACCTAACTCCACAAACAAACAAAGAAAAAAACAAACTCACCAGTTCCCACTTGTAGTCAGCTGAAGGCTTTTTTCACAAACAGAGCCATCTAAAAGTTAAGAGGCATATCAGTCAGAAATGGCAAATAGACATTAGATAAAGGGCTTTCAATTATTTAAAACCTACCTGCAGCCAGCCTGCTTTGAGTCACTGCACAACCCATATCCCAGACAAAAAACAAAAATAGACCGGAAGCACATGATCGGTAGGTACAGCCTCACGTTGGACGTGTCTAGGGCGCTGAAATGTGCGCCCAGCATCTTCCCATTGTTTTGTAACGTCGTGGAATAACTGTGCATGCGCCATTTATAACGAGAGTCTATGGATAAGATTCATGCGCCCCCTGGACCAGAAATACGTCACCAATCAGAAAACGTTTTTTGAAACAAACAATATAACTCATCATTACTCATAAAATATTTATCCTACACAACTAAAAACATATAGGAAAAGTTCAGCTCAGACATATATTTGCTATATTTTTTATCAAACAAATATTTTGTTTTTAAGTGTTAATCTTCTTAAAAGCCTTGCTTTGCGCTCCTGTGGCAGACATTTGCAGCAGAGCTTAACGTAGGTGCGACCTATACACCAGTGCGACCTATCTAGGGATTTTTCCAATCTATTGGTGATAATTGGACAATGCGATCTATACACAGGTGCAACCTATACACCAGAAAATACTGTATGCATATACAGGTAGTCCCCGACTTACGAGCGCTCTGACCTACGAGGTTCCGGACTTACGAGCTGGCGAATTTTTGGAAAAAAACGCAAAAAATACCGAGTTTTTCTGTGTTTTTTCACCACAGTTTGTTAGCTAAACATGTGGACACACGTTTCCGATCATTTTTATGCACTCGTAAGCAGTTTTTCGATGAAAAACGAGTGTTTGTAGTCGCGCTAGCAAAACCGTTCCAACTTACGAGCGAAATTCCGGACTTACGAGACACGTGGCGGCCGTTCCAAGTTACGAATTTTCGCTTTACGAGCGCCTCGGAGGAACGGAACTCGCTCGTAAGTCGGGGACTACCTGTATTTCGAAATATTTTTATTATTTCATTTTTATAAAAAAAAATTTAAAGTCTTCAATCAATGTAAAATGGTGAATAGCTCAGAAAGTTCCAGTGGGGCGGCGGCTCATTGGCCGGCCGGCCCTGGTTTGGACCTGTTTTGCTGCATCTGGGCCAGGACGGCTTGTCATCTTTGATGGATCAATGAATTCTGAATGATATCAGGGTTGGTATTCTTGGGTTGTTCACGAATGAGGGAAAACTGAGCGTGAGATCGGCGGATAGGTGCAGCGTCTGCAGTGAAGCGGGTGCTGTACCGGTCTGTCGTGGTGAAGAGAGAGCTGAGTCGAAAGGCAAAGCTCTCAATTTACCGATCGATCTACGTTCCCACCCTCATCTATGGTCATGAGCTTTGGGTTGTGACCGAAAGAACGAGATCTCGGATACAAGCGGCTGAAATGAGTTTTCTCCGCAGGGTGTCTGGACTCTCCCTTAGAGATAGGGTGAGAAGCTCAGTCATCCGGGAGGGACTCGGAGTAGAGCCGTTGCTTCTCCACATCGAGAGGAGCCAGTTGAGGTGGCTCGGGCATCTGGTTAGGATGCCTCCTGGACGCCTCCCTGGTGAGGTGTTCCGGGCATGTCCCACCGGGAGGAGACCCAGAGGAAGACCCAGGACACGCTGGAGGGACTATGTTTCTCGGCTGGCCTGGGAACGCCTTGGGATTCCCCCAGAGGAGCTGCTCCAAGTGGCTGGGGAGAGGGAAGTCTGGGCCTCCCTACTTAGGCTGCTACCCCCGCGACCCGACCCCGGATAAGCGGAAGAAGATGGATGGATGGATGGATGGATCAGAGGATTCTGAAGGAAAAGGTCAAGACATCTGTCCATGAACTGAATCTCAAGAGAAGCTGGGTCACGCAGCGACACAATGACCCTCACCACACAAGTGGTTCTACCAAAGATGGTTCAAGAAGAATAAAGTTCATGTTTTGGAATGGCCAAGTCAAAATCCTGACCTTCATCCAATCCTGATGTTGTGGAAGGAACGAGAACGTTTACGGATGTGCAGACCATATCAAAATACGTCCACCTTTCGATGGTCACATCATTAAAGTGACCCACAAGGTCAGTAACTGGACAGATGATGGTGTCAGAGCAGAGAAAGAGGTCCAGATTAAGGACAATACTGAACAGAACTTCGGACCGGGCTGAACCGTCCGTTCCAACCAAGAATACCAAGAATGTTCACCCCATCGCAGGAACAGGAAACCAGTCCTGCCTGTGGCTGTTTTCAGTCGTTCAATCAACCAAAACCTGGACTCATCCACAGCTAAAACTGTGACGTCACAAATTATGTCCACAAGACACAAACAGAAATATGTAGCTTATATACATGAAATGTTTATAATTTAGTGTTTAGTGTTTGTTTTGTAAAACTCTGTTGTGTACTGACTAACTTTTTGCTTTCATCACTTTCACACGTGAAGAAGCTAAAGCAGAAAATCAAGATGGCTGAAGGTGACTCCGAGTCAGAGCTCATCGAGGGATTTGTGAACAAGAAGCCTGGCGGGCTCGGCGCTCGGCTGCTGACAACTGGTGACGGTGACCAGGTGGGATATGTTATCCTAACAGTCTGCAACTCTTGTGAATTATTTGCTGATAGATATAAACAGCTGTTATTCTTGGTAATGGAAAGCAATTAGAAACATCTGCATATTTGGCTGTGAGTGATGCCTCCAAATGGCGGCCGCGGCTCCCAGGTGCCGCTGGGAAATAATTACATCATCAACGCTGAGGCTGCAGGACTGCTGGTGATGTGTGAAGAGCAAGATGGAGGATCCAGAGAGAGTTGCTCAAGAACTTACATTTATATAATAATAATAATAATAATAATAATGTGAATTAATTCAGCTTTCTCACTTTGTTCTTGTATTTTTTGTGCGTGGTTTGAAATCAAACTGCATACTTTGTGGAATTTTAGCTGTTCATAATATATCTAAAAGTTCAGCTCATTCAGGAGATGAATGCTGTGACGTGTATTTTCTAACATTTATATTTTATAAAATAGTTAATTTTGATAACCATTATCTTTATTACAAAAATACAGTACATTCAAATATGTTCAAATCCTTAGAATTTTTTTAGATTTTTGTTTCCTTATGATAATTTTTACTTTTAGTTAGCTATGTTTAGTTAGCACCATGTTTCTTTTAGTTAGCCTTTTGCTACTTTTAATTAGCTTTTTGCCACATTTGGCTTGCATTTTGCTGCTTTAGGCTATCAGCCAATTTACATTGTTTTTACAAGCCTATTGCTACTTTTCACTTGTGACTACCATTTTGCCACTTTTTGTCGCTTTCCATTAGCCTGGCTTTTACCACTTCTTGCTAGCCTTTTACCACTTCTTGCTAGCCCTTTGCCACTTCTTGCTAGCCTTTTGCCACTTCTTGCTAGCCTTTTGCCACTTCTTGCTAGCCTTTTGCCACTTCTTGCTAGCCTTTTGCCACTTCTTGCTAGCCTTTTACCACTTCTTGCTAGCCTTTTGCCACTTCTTGCTAGCCTTTTGCCACTTCTTGCTAGCCTTTTGCCACTTCTTGCTAGCCTTTTAACACTTCTTGCTAGCCTTTTACCACTTCTTGCTAGCCTTTTACCACTTCTTGCTAGCCTTTTACCACTTCTTGCTAGCCTTTTACCACTTCTTGCTAGCCTTTTACCACTTCTTGCTAGCCTTTTACCACTTCTTGCTAGCCTTTTACCACTTCTTGCTAGCCTTTTGCCACTTCTTGCTAGCCTTTTGCCACTTCTTGCTAGCCTTTTACCACTTCTTGCTAGCCTTTTACCACTTCTTGCCTTTTGCCACTTCTTGCTAGCCTTTTGCCACTTCTTGCTAGCCTTTTAACACTTCTTGCTAGCTTTTTAACACTTCTTGCTAGCCTACCACTTCTTGCTAGCCTTTTACCACTTCTTGCTAGCCTTTTAACACTTCTTGCTAGCTTTTTAACACTTCTTGCTAGCCTACCACTTCTTGCTAGCCTTTTAACACCTTGCTAGCCTTTTGCCACTTCTTGCTAACCTTTTATCCCTTCTTGCTAACCTTTTGCCACTTCTTGCCAGCCTTTTACCACTTCTTGCTAGCCTTTTACCACTTCTTGCTAGCCTTTTGCCACTTCTTGCTAGCCTTTTGCCACTATTGGCTGACCTTTTACACATTTTTGTTAGCTTTTTTGTCATTTTAGCTCTTGGTTTGTGTTTTGTCATTTTGCTAGCATCTTGTAACATCTGGCAGACCTTTTGTTACTTTTTTCCATTAATCTTTTGCCTTAAGCTTAAGCCATCTATCTTTTTCTAGTTTTTTGCCACTGTCACCTTTGGCTAACCTTTTTCCACTTTTTGTTGGCCACCTCTAGTTAACCTTTGACAGCTTTTTGCTACTCTCACCTTTGGTTAACATTTTGCTAGGCTTGCTTCTTTGCGTTAGCTTTTGCCACTTTTTTGCTTTGCATGCCAAAGTTATTTAAAAAAATAGATGTTACGTTAGCAGTTTGTGCTCAGGGTACGTGCTGGATATCACTCTCAGCTACTACCACTGCCAGTTATAGTTGAATATCTGTAAAGTGGATGAAGTTGAAGCCATTCTCATGTTGACTGAGCTGTGGCGTCCATCTTGTATCAGGTTGTTTTCATTTAATTAAAAAACTAGATATTTTGCTAACAGTAAAAACAATCAAATACAATGAAAATGGCCACATTACTGCAGGTTAATCCCATTGAGCCTGGAGGACTCATTTACAAGAGAAACCTGTCTACAAACAAAGAATGACGTAGAATTATGTATAATGTTTAAGTTGTCACAAACTGCATAAAATAAGGTAATTAAAACAAACGTTTAATAAAAATATGTAAAAAGCTTGTGTATTTTACTTCGTCATCCTAAAAACGGACTCAAATGCATCGTAAAGACAAAGTTTCTCCTCTCGGTCATGAAGACATGTGGAGGAGTCAAAACAATCCACTTTGTCAAAGTTTCCTCTCGCCAATTTTTCTAAAACTCAAACTGTTTTGGACAGACGTAGAAGAGCAAAAACACTCTTTTAAACACATACACCCACAGCTGAAGACTGCAGACATTTGCTGTGGTGAGAATTTATTCAGTTTTCCCACAGATATCAAAGATCTGTCTCTCTCACTCTCACATTACGTTTAGTCTCAATTCTCACTTTAAGACTCCTGAAGTGAAAACTCGTCCAGAGCCCAACGTTCAAACTTTTCCTTTGTGCCTGAGGCAAGTTGGAGTTATTATCCAGAGAACGAGCAGCTTTAATATTAATAACTAAAAGCAGTTTGACAGTCAAAAGCTGATTTTTTGATGCATTTTTCCTTTAAACGATGAGAGAATGCTGCTTTTTGAAGCATCTCTAAACCCAGGAAACAGTTTCTGTTATTAAATTTTGGAGTAAAACTAATTCAAGCTGGCCACCACGGCCAACTGGCCTTTAAAATATAAATAAATACAATAATAAAAAATGGCTGTAACTCAGTCATAAAGTTTGCCTGATTTTTTTAAAAACTGAAAACCTGCTGATCTGTCATCGGTCACGCCTCAGTGTTTTCCTTCATTTTGTTGCCGCTGACCTTCTGCAACAATTTCTCTAAACAACTCTGAGGCTGTGAGCCCCCCCACGACTGAACCTCCACATGCATCAGCATCCTGCCGCCCGCTGAGCATGTTCATCAGCTGTTTGCACCAGTGATCTGAGAGATACATTATAAGGTCAGCTTCTCTGATTGGCTCAGCAGGAAATCAGTCCTGACCAGGTGTCCTTGAGCAGGACTCTGAACCCCTGATGTAAACCAACAAGACTGAACGTAACAAAACCAGCTTTCCAACTGGTTGAATTTGCTACAACATCCAAAAGTAGCAAAATATCGCATGGACCATTGAACAAATTCTAATACAGGTAGTCCCTTACTTACGAACGAGTTCCGTTCCTACGCCCGTTCGTATGTCGAAAATCGCCGTAAGTTGGAAAACACATACACACTGGCTGCCACTTATACACGTACATGTACAGTACTGTATTACGAAGCACTTCGCCTATCCTAACACAGTACCCTACATAATTATCAAAAAACACATACAGTACATTTGGAGCCATAATGAAGGGGGAAAAAAGAGTTACAGTATTTTCTGGTGTATAGGTCGCACCTGTGTATAGGTCGCATTGTCCAATTATCACCAATAGATTGGAAAAATCCCTAGATAGGTCGCACTGGTGTATAGGTCGCACCTACGTTTAGCTCTGCTGCAAATGTCTGCCACAGGAGCGCACAGCAAGGCTTTTAAGAAGATTAACACTTAAAAACAATTATTTGTTTGATAAAAATTATAGCAAATATATGTCTGAGCTGAACTTTTCCTTAATAAATTAACGTAATTGTGAAATGAGCTGGATTTAAAAATTTGTTTCACCGAAAGTGATAGCAAGCCATATATAGGTCGCACCTGAGTATAGGTCGCAGGCCTTGAAAAAAACCATAAAAAGGTGCGACCTATACACCGGAAAATACGGTAATTTCTTACTGGGAGCTGGTGAATTCTTTCTCCGTCTGTTAGCATGTTAGCTCGTTGCACCTCCGATCTCTGCAGCTTCCTGCTGCTTCACGCGGTCCAAACTGTTTACAGTAAGGCCTGTTAGCATGTTAGCTCCATACATTTGGAGCCATAATAAAGGGAAAAAATAGTTAACAATTTACTGGGAGCTGGTGAAGCCGTTCGTCTGCATTTTAACATGTTAGCTTGGGGTCCCACCAACATCCAGGCCGCCAAGCCTTTCCTCCGCGTGTTAGCATGTTAGCTCGTTGTCCCACCAACATCAGAGGCTGCGAAGCCTTTCCTCCGCGTGTTAGCATGTTAGCTCGTTGTCCCACCAACATCCGAGGCTGCGAAGCCTTTCCTCCGCATGTTAGCATGTTAGCTCCGTGTCCCTCCAACATCTGAGGCTGCGAAGACTTTCCTCCGCGTGTTAGCATGTTAGCTCGTTGTCCCACCAACATCCGAGGCGGCAAAGCCTTTCCTCCGCATGTTAGCATGTTAGCTCGTTGTCCCACCAACATCAGAGGCTGCGAAGCCTTTCCTCCGTGTGTTAGCATGTTAGCTCGCTGTCCCACCAACATCTGAGGCTGCAAAGCCTTTCCTCCGCATGTTAGCATGTTAGCTCGTTGTCCCACCAACATCAGAGGCTGCGAAGCCTTTCCTCCGTGTGTTAGCATGTTAGCTCGCTGTCCCACCAACATCTGAGGCTGCAAAGCCTTTCCTCCGCATGTTAGCATGTTAGCTCGTTGTCCCACCAACATCAGAGGCTGCGAAGCCTTTCCTCCACGTGTTAGCATGTTAGCTCGCTGTCCCACCAACATCTGAGGCGGCAAAGACTTTCCTCCGCGTGTTAGCATGTTAGCTCGTTGTCCCACCAACATCCGAGGCTGCAAAGCCTTTCCTCCGCATGTTAGCATGTTAGCTCGTTGTCCCACCAACATCTGAGGCTGCAAAGCCTTTCCTCCGCATGTTAGCATGTTAGCTCGTTGTCCCACCAACATCAGAGGCTGCGAAGCCTTTCCTCCGCGTGTTAGCATGTTAGCTCGCTGTCCCACCAACATCTGAGGCTGCAAAGCCTTTCCTCCGCGTGTTAGCATGTTAGCTCCGTGTCCCTCCAACATCTGAGGCTGCCAGGCGGAGCATCGAGGCGAGCTCCCGGCCGCAGCAGGCCTCTCCGCCGCCCGTCGGCTCTGTGTCCCCGGTGGGGCCGGCTGATGACAGGGACAGTAGCGGCGGGATGGTCACCGGATCCCGCGGTGAGCTGGTGGTGTCAGCCGGCGTGGTGGGATGCGGCGGAGCGGTCGGCGGCTGCTGCTCCGGGCCTGAGACGTTCACAGAGTTCACCGAGTGTTTCCAGCTCATGTATCCAAGCGAGGCAACCTCTGATCGAACACACGGTCCGTCCAAATCAGACTGTCGAGGCCGGAGCTAACCGAAAACTGACGGACACTGCCGAAAACTGCCAGAAACTGCGTAAATTGCTTCTAAATAATAATAATAATAATAATACTTTATTTATAAAGCCATTTAAAACAGCCACAGCTGCAACAAAGTGCTGTACACGTAAAATCAAGAACATTTAAACACATAAAATAAAATTTTTCATTTACTGTATTTTTATTTTTATGAGATGCATGACATAACCCCGAATCGTCATAAGTTGAGACCGCCATAAGTTGAGGACTACCTGTATAACTTTGGTAAAGTAATTACTGGTTGCATATCTAAAACCAGTTAACTCTACTTGATTCAATATGTTCACCACAGCCAAGTGACCTTGGAAAACACAATCTCAGTCCATTTTACAGACACTGAGCTAAAGTTTGGTGAGAGCATGGTCCCTGACACACTGCTCAACAGGTTTGCTTAAAATCGGGAATCAACCAACTTTTGGACCTAATCCAATTCAAGATGGCCACCACAGCTAAATGGCTGTCAGTTTTAGAGACATTGAGCTAAAATTAGTCTTGGTAGGACTGGTTGGCGCCTTGCATGGCAGTCTACCGCTACCGGTGCATGAATGTGTGTATAAATGGGTGGATGGTTGGTACTATGAAGTGCTTTGGGGCCCCTCAAAGGGGGCTGGAAAGTGCTATACTGTATAAGTAAGCTCCATTACCATTTACCATAGTTTTCAATAGATGGATGGCAGCTACGGTCTAATGTTTACAAAACAGTAGTGGGACCAGCCATGTTGGATGGTCTGGAGACAGAACAGGAAGTGACAGAGCCAAACCCCTCCCCTTTTTACCATTTCAAAAATTATTTCAGGATGAGGCCATGAGGGCAACACAGAAACTGATTCATGTTGTAGACTGTAACACTCTCCTTTCTGGTCTTCCAAAGGGTCCAATAAATAATAATAAAAATCAACTCCTACCACAGATCAAATACATGCATTGGTAACTCTAAATTGTCCCTAGGTGTGAGAGAGAGAGAGTGAGCGGTTGTTTGTCTCATTTGTCTTTATGTTTTTTAGTTTAGTTTATTCATTCATTTTATAATAAAATACAAAACGATACAACATTGTAAATACATAAATAAATATACAACACAAATAAAATGAAGGGTAGCAGTAAGCAGAAAAAAAATCTTATTTTAACTGCCCCCTCTTACAATCAATCAAATCAAACAACAATCAACTTTAAGTCCATTTATGTCCCTGTGATGGCCTGGAGACCTGTCCAGGGTGTCCCCGTCTCTCGCACAGAGACTGCTGGACATGGGAACTAGCGGCCTCCGTGACCCAGAAAGCAAGAAGCGGGATGGATGGATGGATGGATGGATGGATAGTTTTTAAGACCCTCCTTGGCTGAACACCACACTATGTCAGAGATGGTTCTGGTTTATGAAGTTGGACCATCTGGTTCCTCTTTTTAAATGCTCCACTGAGCAGAACAAGAACTTCTGAAGATTCTGATTTCAGTAGCTACACCAGGAACAACCAGCCGAGGATCTGAGACAAGAAACCTTCAATCTAATGGGATAAGGAGGTTCTCCTTAGGAGTGACAAGGATGGATAAGATTAGGAATGAGATCATCACTGGTTGAACAACTGGGAGATAAAGTTAGAGAGGCCAGACTTAGATGGTTTGGACATGTCCAGAGGCAGGACAGTGGTTTGGACATGTCCAGAGGAGGAACAGTGGGTATACTGGTAGAAGGATGTTAGAAATCCAGCTGCCAGGAAAAAGACAAAGAGGGAGACCAAAGAGGAGACATATGGATGCAGTTAGAGAGGACATGGAGGTACCGTATTTTCTGGTGTATAGGTCGCACCGGTGTATAGGTCACACCTACGTTTAGCTCTGCTGCAAATGTCTGCCAAGGAGCGCACAGCAAGGCTTTAAAGAAGATTAACACTTAAAAACAATTATTTGTTTGATAAAAATTATAGCAAATATATGTCTGAGCTGAACTTTTCCTTAATAAATGAACATAATTGTGAAATGAGCTGGATTTAAAAATTTGTTTAGCCGAAAGTGATAACAAGCCGGTGTATAGGTCGCACCTGAGTATAGGTCGCAGGCCTTGAAAAAGAAAAAACATAAAAAGGTGCGACCTATACACCGGAAAATATGGTAGATGGAGTGAGGACAGATGACACAGAGATGGACAGAGGTAGATGAGGATGAAGAGGGAACAGCTGAAAGAATAAGGATGGTGTGTGGTTTGCATCCTTTCAGGCATTAAGCAAATGTTTTGTTGTATTTGCTCTGCCTTTAATACAAAACGGGTGGATTACCTTTTGAAAATAAACCACTGTTCACTGCAAACCTTAGGCAGATGGATGAACACTAATTGCATCCAGAAACGAGTAAATAAACACAAACCCACAGGTAGGAGTAATTCAACCCACAGGGGAACCGTCCTGCCTAAGATCTACACAGCGTCGACGACGCAGCAGAAACAGATGGCTGCAGAGATGTTTGTGTGCAGCCGACGACAGACTCCAACACGAAACGTTCTGTTTGTGCCGTCGTCTCGTCGGGCCTGTAATCCCTCAGGCAACAAACAGAAAACCGCCGTCAGAACGGGTGAACCTGCGGCCCGTGAGGCGGGATACGCTGATGCCGCCTGGCGTACCTGTCACAGAGAGCTGCGAGCGCACTTCAGAACCGAGGCGGCTGGTGTCACGAGTCTGCAGAGGGAGGCTGACGAACACAAGCACAGCAGCACCCACGGCCTCCGTCAGCACTTTTTACAGACTGAGTCTCTCGTTTTTTACTTTCCACTGCAAAGTTACACAGGAGTGAGTAAAACTGAACAAGGTGCTTTAGTTTGTAAAAAATGATTCCACAAGTAAAGGTTTTAGGTTCCTAATGATTACAGGTAGTCCTCGACTTACGACGTAGATCCGTTCCTATGCAGCGTCGTAAACTGATTTTCGACGTAAGTCGGAACATACGTACATACTGCACCATATACAGTACATGCACAGTATTGTATTACCAAGCACTTAGCCTATACTAACACAGTACACAGGCGTAGGGAGGGGGGGTTCGAACGAACCGCCCACTTTGCCTATGAAGTCCCGCCTAGGGATTCTATGAGGGGCGGTTCGTTTAAAGGAAACGTGGACATTGAAAGAGCACCACGCCTCTGTGGTTCACTGGAAACGCGTCTGGTTGCCGCTCCAAACCTTTTCTCGACTCGGGTTTGAACCTCACCTGTGAACTTATTTTACGTTTGTCTTTCATTGGATAAAAAAAAAAGAAAAAAAAAGGAGTTAATATGCCTGTGGTTAACACAAACTCCTTTTTTTTTCAATAAAAGACAAACGTAAAATAAGTTCACAGGTGAGGTTCGAACCCGAGTCGAGAAAAGGTTTGGAGCGGCAACCAGACGCGTTTCCAGTGAACCACCACGGCGTGTTGCTCTTTGAAGGTCAACGTTTCCTTTAAATGAACCGCCCCTCATAAAATCCTGGCTACGCCCATGCAGTACCCTACATAATTATCAAAAAACATACGTTTGGGAGCCATAATGAAGTGAAAAAACAGTTAACAGCCTACTTGGATGCTGGTGACACCGTCCACCTCGGTCCATCCTCCGTATTCTCTATTCGTTTACGAAGTAAAACCGCGTTCGCAGTACAGTTTTGTTTTGTTTTTTGAATGTCCAGAGGACCAGACTTAGCTTTATTAGAGAGTACAGTGCAGTATTCCTCCGCCGCAACGTTTACGACGTAAAATCGGAAACTGCGTAACTCGGCTTTTCAAAAAAAAAAATTTTTTTTTTAATTTATGGGAGATGTGCCGTAACCATGAAACGTCGTAACTCGAGGACTACCTGTACTTTTAAAATAAACCAGCACTTAAGGAGCTCCTCAGCTAGGATAAAAATAAAAATAAACTTAAAACACCCAAGAAAAGAGTGCAATGTTTAATAACAGTTTAGTATTTTTTTAAAGGAATGAACGTCGCCCATCAACCGGTGCATCGCGGGCCGTTCCCTGGACAAAAACAGTGTTAAAGTAAACCAATGCTCGATTGTTGTGTCAGCCTCATGGCTGCTGCTCCAATAAAAGACTCTGTTTAAAACTGCTTTACCCAATAAGCAGATTTTCAGCTAAAGCTGCGGCTATTTGAGTATAGAAGGGAATAGAGTAGTTCCTCGACTATCGCGGGGGTTATGCTCCAGACACACCCGCGATAGGTGAAAATCCACCAATAGGGATTTAATATTTATTTTAGTATTTTTATACAGTATTATAATTATTTACTGTATTTTCCGGACTATAAGTCACACTTTTTTTCATAGTTTGGCCAGTCCTGTAACTTATAGTCCCAAGTGACTTACTTATGTTTTTGTCCCTGTTCATGATGTAATATTTGACTGACGCATTAAATGTTCATTCATACTGATATGAACCAAAGAGTAAACATTACCATTTAGGCTTTTGACAACTATATGTTGCTACCCTCAAAAGTGATGTGGAATGAGATCAGTGAATTTACCGGTAACTTGCTTGTTGGACTTGTTGGCTTATTCTGTTAATTAATCCTGTTCAGGATCCCAGGTAGGATCTGTGGGTTATTGTTATTCCAGATTAAATGTCTTTTCTTGCATTTTGTGAAATACGTTCCTAAATACTGTAAATGCGACTGTATATTGTTTTTTGCGCTTCACAAGGCATATTTTGACTGATGCAACCTATACTCCAGAGCAACTTATACTCTGATAAACGACTTAGTATCAGAGTCAGTAAAATATGGTACATATTGTAAGGCTTTATAAACCCTTCCCACACTCCTGCAATGTTCTTAATGTTCTCCAAACGCTCTAAAATAGCACAGCGAAAGAGAGCAGACCGACTGACGCTAGGGTTACTGAGCCAATCAGCGTCCAGGATACAGAGCACAATGATCTGATTGGTCGCCTTCCACCAATCAGCCTGTCATGTGTCGTGTATTGTAAAGCGCTTTGGGGCTCCTCACAGGGGGCTGGAAAGCGCTATATAAATAATCTCCATTTACCATTTACCATTTTACAATCAAACCTATGAAACAATGTCAATGAAAGTCGAACTGCGAAGTCCAGAGGGACTACCGTATTTTCCGGAGTATAGGTCACGGCTTTTTATCATTTTTTTCATGGCCTGCGACCTATAGTCAGGTGTGACCTATATATGGCTTTTTATAAAATAAGCTGATTTGTAATCATTTATTAACAAAATTAAACTGAGACACACTCTTACAATAATGTCAGCTAACAAATATATATTTTTAGGTGTTTATCCTGCTAAAATTATTCATTTATTAAAGAAAAGTTCAGCTCAGACACATATTTGCTATAATTTTTTATCAAACAATTAATTGTTTTTAAGTGTTAATCTTCTTAAAAGCCTTGCTGTGCGCTCCTGTGGAAGAGACATTTGCAGCAGAGCTAAACACGGTCCACATTTTGACGTAGGTGCGACCTATATTCAGGTGCGACCTATATATGGATTTTTCCAATTCTTTGGCAATAATTGGACAATGCGACCTATACTCGGGTGCGATAGCCCGAAAAATACAGTACTACTTCTCTACCATCAGAACTTCTTGGTTGTTTTGGTTAGTGGTCATACTTTTTCGTTTTGTGTTGGCACACTGTTACATCGCTCTTTAAATCGGAGGCCATGGTTCTCGACCAGAAACAGGTCGTGGGGGAGTCTTTACCTCAAGTGCAGGAAGGAAATCAGGGGTCTGGGCATCTTGTTCCTGAGTGATGGCAGGATGGAGCGGGAGGTGGCTTGACCAATCGATGCTGTGTCCTCAGTAATGAGGGTGTTGCTTCAGTCATTCATAGTGACGAAAGAGTCGAGTCTAAAGGCAAAGCTCTGGATTTAATAAAAATTGCGCAATGACTTTAGACTTTTAGGGATGGAAATTTTTTCAAGGGTAGAAGCGGAAATGCTTATTTGAAGAGGCATCTCGTATGTGATATTAAGAAGTCGTAAGTGGCTGTTGTGTTTAAAATGAGTGTTTATGTAATTATTTTCAGTTTACAAATTATTTATTTTATTTATTTATTTTTATTTTCAGTTTACAAATCCGATGCAAGTTTTATTTATCTGTATAAATAAAGGTTGAATGAATGAATGAAATTTGTTCAAGGCAGTCATATTTGTTCATAACTTTATTATTACTAGGCCTGAGAATTACCAGATCCCCCCCAAAAACGGTTACTGGAACACACCCTGTCAAAATAAGTGTTTACGGATCCTGTTCTAGCAGGATCAGGCTCAAATTAAGCTCTAGCTGTTCCTGATGAAAAACTCTGATAAACTGTGAATAGTAAGCCTCTGATAAAAAAAACTAGCTCTTTTGGCTGCTCTTTCTTTAGGGGCTGGCGCTGACCACAGAGCTATCAGCACTCGGACTGGGACAGCTGGGTAAAGCTGCTCAGGTGTCCTCATACTACACCAAATACACGATCT
>JBBPBX010013669.1:26042-36246 GCA_038048925.1 Garcialebias charrua
ACTCACCAGGATCCATCTCTGCACTGCCTCAGACAAACCCGCCAATTAAACCCACCATTGTTCTTATATGTTGCACCAAAAACTTTAAGGTTTACTTGCATTGAACAAACATTCACTACTCAAATCCTTCAGTGACAAGGGACATCATCGCTTGTATTATTGGTGATGATGATATGTAAGGTTGCATATTGCCATAGTAATTAACACAGGCAGTGTTACCTCTGTCATTAGAGTTAGGTCTGATCTGATCCAATCTCTGTATCAGATTCTGATGTCATTCACAGATATCGCCAATAAGATTTGACCATTATTGACAGTAAAATCAACAGATTGAAAAAGAAACTGTCTTTTAAATTGTATAATGACTAGTGCAGTTAATGTTGTCACATTTAGCGTTGCTAATTGCTAAGTGTTTTCGATTTCCTCCACTTTGGCTCAAAGATGTACATTTCCAGATCTAACATTTTCCACGGCTGACCCTTTCACAAACAAAGACCTAAAAGCTACCTATCATCTGTCGTCATTCAGGTCAGACTTTTCAACTACCATCATCTTATGATAAAAAGGAATGAAAAGGAGTTTGTTGTTTTGGTCAAACCTTGTAAAAGACCATGCATTATTTCATGTGATACATATAGAGACCATAGAGGCACCACAGTGGCGCTGGTGCCCCAATGTACCGAGCCGTCTGTGGGGCTGGCGCTCCAGCGTCTCTTCTTTATGAAATGAAATATGTTGAGAATGATGCTCAGCTACTACCACACCAAACTTTAGCTCAGTTTCTGTCAATTTGACTGAGTTAGCCATTTTTGTGTTTAAAGTCGATCAACTGTGGCATCTATCTTCAATTGAGTTGACTCCAAAAGAGAACCAGATGTTCACCCAGTGGTTTCATTTTGATAGTTTATTTAAAATCTGCTCTATGGTTTTCACAGTCACTATTAAATGTGCTATTAGAGAAGCCTTATACACTTATGCATGCTCTCAACCACACACAAATAGATGCAGGGATGCACATGCAGGTATTGTATGTAGATATGTATTTGAATGTATATGCAAGTGTACGCATGTATGTATATATGGGTAGGCATGGGTATATTATAGAAATTTACTGCAAAGTCATGAATATAAGTTCTTTATACATATTTTGTTGTTGTGTTTTGTCATGTTCTTTGCAGGTCTACAGATAGTGGTCAGGTGTTTTGCCTTGTGCTCTCTTTGTGTATATTTCTTATATTTTGTAGTCTTACTTTCCGTCTTTCCTTTCTTTCTATCCTATTATTTAAAAAAAAAATTCCACTAGATAATTACTAGAATATCACCTGACTATCTAAAGGACATTCTTGCACCATATTCATCCACCCGGTCTTTACGATCACAGAACAGTAATCTACTTCACATTCCACGAACCAAATTAAGGACCATGGGAGACCGGGCATTCTGTGTGGCTGCCCCCCGCCTATGGAACTCCCTCCCTGACTACCTGAGAGCTCCACAGTCACTGGTTGACTTCAAAAACGGCTTAAAGACTTTTCTTTTTAAGCAAGCCTATTCTGCCTCCACATGATTTTATCTTTGATCTTGGTTGATATTATTATTGATTTTACTTGATTTTATCACTTGTTTTATTTATTTATTTATTTTTTAAGCAGGCCTATTCTGCCTCCACATGATTCTGTCTTTAATCTTAGTTGATATTATTATTGATTTTACTTGATTTTTATCACTTGTTTTATTTGTTGTCGCACTTTGAGATTTTTATTAATGAAAAGTGCGGAATTGAATTGAATTCATATTAGAATAAATATTTCATAATAATAGTGTGGAGAAGATGGCTGTAAGGGGAGAAGGGAGGCCATCAAGAGAAAGAAAAATCTGCTCTATGGTTTAATAGATAAACAGGCAAAAACTAACTAAATAAAACCACATTATTGACAGAGCCTGACAATTATTGCCATTTTTGCCTTTGGTCAGTAATAAAATGACTCGTCTGTTCCTTTTAGCCTTTTTTTGTCCGCTGAAGGTCCAAGTTGCTCCACTGAATCAGTTCCATGTTTCCAGCATCACATGCAAATTTATATATTTTTAAATATGACACATCCGTTTACTTGCACAAGACTTTATGGCATATTATAGCTAAATATTATAGCTAAATGTTTTGCTAGTTTTTTGAAATGTTTTGCTAGTTTTTTGAAATGTTTTGCTAGTTTTTTGATACTTTGTTTAAAAAAAAAAAAAAAAAATTTTTTTGTTTTTTTCCTTCTCTTTTTTGTTTTTTATATTGTTTATTGTTGGTTTGTTTATTGTTTAAGGAAATTCTACCATTGCTGTTCATTGTTCTTTAGTTTTAGCAGGTCGCTTTCGTAAATGAGCCCATGAGGTTCAAAAGATTTACCTGACTAAATAAAGGTTGAATGAATATTTACCTGTACTGTATTTAAATAAAAAAAAGTTGAGTTTTTAGGCTAAAATATATACTTTAAAATAATCCAAAATACAACTTGTAGGTAAATCTGTTTGGAGCTGTGATTTCAGCCTTGATCTCAGTATTTTTGAAGTTATTGAATGAAATCTAATTATCCAGGACTTTGAATACCTTGTCAGGTTGTTTGATCGCTGGTATTTTCTTCCACACTCCTGTGGAAGAAAATTCCGTGAATTATTCGTGTAAATACTTTCTGCAGGGGGACATCGGTAAGGAGATGTACATCATCAAGGGCGGAGCAGTTCAGGTGGTGGGAGGACCAGACAACAGCATTGTGTTTGTTACGCTGAAGGCCGGCTGCGTGTTCGGAGAAATCAGGTTAGTTCATGAGGGGGTGATGAATGTGTTCATGCATAAGAAGAGAATTAACAATGTACCCAAACTTTGGTAAATATCCCAACATAAAATGTTTTTTAGTCTGCTGCAGTCGTCCAAAGATGGCGGGAACAGGCGGACAGCTAACGTGAAGGCCTACGGTTTTGCTAACCTTTTTGTCCTGGAGAAGAAAGACTTGTTTGACATTCTGGTGCACTACCCAGAGTCTCAGAAAGTGTTGGCTCGGAAGGGCAGGTGAGTCCTGACCAACGCAACAAATCTCACTTGTCTTTACTCATAGACGAGAGACCCAGTTTGATTCGAACAATGTCCATATACTCAGTGTCCCCAAAATGTTGTTGCGTTTTATAAAAGCACAGCGTAGGAATAAGTTGTGGTCCATTTCTGTTTGTTCATGTAGGAAACTGATGAAGGCCAAGGGTCCAGCAGCAGCCAAAGTGGAGGAAGACAAGAAGAAAGGACTGGCGCTGTTCGGACCCAGACCACCAACCCCCAAACTGCTCCGAGCCTTCGGAGGAACCATCAACAGAAGGTTTTTGGATAAAATGAAGGTAAATACATTGCCCTCCCCTTTAATATGTGAGGTTGTACTGATGGAGGGACTGGTGGATGGATGAACAGATAGATGCTTGGATGAATTCATCTGTCCATTCATCCAACCATCTGTCTATTGATTCATCTGGCGTCGGATGAATGAACAGACAGATAGATGGATGGGTGGATGATGGATGGGTGGATTAAGGGAGGATGGGTGGATGACAGAACAGATGATAGATGCATGGTTGACTGAATGGGCAGATTGATAAACAGAGTGATGGAGGGCAGACGTTTGGATATATCCGTACATCCATCCATTCGCCCGACCATCTGTTTATCCATCCATTCATTCGTCTAAGGCTGGATGGATGAATACATAGATGGATAGACAAATGGTTGGATGAATGATGCATAGATGGTTGGATGCATGGTCAGATAGATAGCTGAATGAATGGATAGATGGACTGATGGTTGGATAACAAACAGATTAATGAATGGCTAGACAGATGTTGGATGAATGGATCGATAAAGGAGGCTGGTTGAATGAATGAACAGATGGATGGATGGATGATGGAAGGATGGATGTATGGGTGGATGATGGATGGGTGGATTAAGGGAGGATGGTTGAATGAATGAACAGATGGATGGATGGATGATGGAAGGATGGATGATGGGTGGATGATGGATGGGTGGATTAAAGGAGGCTGGTTGAATGAATGAACAGATTGATGGATGGGTGGATGATGGATGGGTGGATTAAGGGAGGATGGTTGAATGAATGAACAGATGGATGGATGGATGATGGAAGGATGGATGGATGGGTGGATGATGGATGGGTGGATTAAAGGAGGCTGGTTGAATGAATGAACAGATGGATGGATGGGTGGATGATGGATGGGTGGATTAAAGGAGGCTGGTTGAATGAATGAACAGATGGATGGATGGATGATGGAAGGATGGATGTATGGGTGGATGATGGATGGGTGGATTAAAGGAGGCTGGTTGAATGAATGAACAGATGGATGGATGGATGGATGGATGGATGGATGGATGGATGGATGGATGGATGGATGGATGGATGATGGAAGGATAGATGGATGGGTGGATGATGGATGGGTGGATTAAGGGAGGATGGTTGGATGACAGAACAGATGATAGATGCATGGTTGACTGAATGGGCAGACAGATTGATGAACAGAGTGATGGAGGGCAGACGTTTGGATATATCCGTACATCCATCCATTCGCCCAACCATCTGTTTAAATATCCATTCATTCGTCTAAGGCTGGATGGATGAATACATAGATGGATAGACAAATGGTTGGATGAATGATGCATAGATGGTTGGATGCATGGTCAGATAGATAGCTGAATGAATGGATAGATGGACTGATGGTTGGATAACAAACAGATTAATGAATGGCTAGACAGATGTTGGATGAATGGATAAAGGAGGCTGGTTGAATGAATGAACAGATGGATGATGGATGTATGGGTGGATGATGGATGGGTGGATTAAGGGAGGATGGTTGAATGAATGAACAGATGGATGGATGGATGATGGAAGGATGGATGTATGGGTGGATGATGGATGGGTGGATTAAGGGAGGATGGTTGAATGAATGAACAGATGGATGGATGGATGATGGAAGGATGGATGGATGGGTGGATGATGGATGGGTGGATTAAAGGAGGCTGGTTGAATGAATGAACAGATGGATGGATGGGTGGATGATGGATGGGTGGATTAAGGGAGGATGGTTGAATGAATGAACAGATGGATGGATGGATGATGGAAGGATGGATGTATGGGTGGATGATGGATGGCTGGATTAAGGGAGGATGGTTGAATGAATGAACAGATGGATGGATGGATGGATGGATGATGGAAGGATGGATGGATGGGTGGATGATGGATGGGTGGATTAAGGGAGGATGGTTGAATGAATGAACAGATGCATGGATGGATGATGGAAGGATGGATGGATGGGTGGATGATGGATGGGTGGATTAAAGGAGGCTGGTTGAATGAATGAACAGATGGTTGGATGGATGGATTAATGGATGGCTGAATGGTTGGATGAATGGATGTTTGGATGGATGAATGGGGGTTGGATGGGTTTATGTTTAGATGGATGGGTGGTTGGATGGATTAATGGATGGTTGGATGGCTGAATGGTTGGATCAGGGGTCTGCAACCTGTGGCTCTTTGGTCCCTCCACAGCGGCTCTTTCAAACTTTGACCAAAACTAACATAAAACTCAAAAGGATTACCGGTAGTTTAAGACATTTTCCTGTCATTTATTTTGCAAATACTGTATTTAAATACTGGAACAAGTACAAGGAGTAAAGCACACCCACTTTAACTTTATGCTTTATTTCTATACTTAATTTATTTTTCCACAATTAAAAATATTACCTAGGTCTGCATAGTTCATAGCTTTTATTAATGAAAAAAAACTCTCTTTAAAATAATCTGGTCTTTTCATTTGTCTAAAATTGTAAAAATATAAATTATTAGTTGTTTTATACAGGTAGTCCCCAACTTACGAACGAGTTCCGTTCCTACGTATCATTCGTGACTTGAAAATTCGTATGTCGGAACGCGCCGCACGTGGCCATTCGTAAAAACGGATTTTCATTCGTAAGTCGTAAAAAAAAAAACATGCTAACGCTGCGCCGCACACCCGTTTATCGACATGAGACTGGACAAGCGTACATACTGGTCCTTAAACATGCACAGAACTTTATTTACAATCAGTTAGCTAACACACACGCGGTCGTAAGGGCGCATCCAGCTCGTAACTCGGTGCTATGGTTTCTAACGGAGTTCGTAAGTCCGGAACTTCGTAAGTCGAGGCCTTCGTAAGTCGGGGACTACCTGTATTTATAATGTCACCCCTAGTGGCCACAAAAGCTCCTTCCAACAAACCTAAAGTGGCTCATGGGCCACCAGTTGATAACCACAGTTGTAGCATGTTGTTGCGGCTCTGAACACATTTAATAATGAATTCAATTTATAACGCACCTTTCATTAATGAAAATCTCAAAGTGCTAATTTTAATTTAGTGAACGAAGGCTCCACAGTCACTGGTTGACTTTAAAAACGGCTTAAAGACTTTTCTTTTTAAGCAAGCCTATTCTGCCTCCACATGATTTTATCTTTGATCTTAGTTGATATTATTATTGATTTTACTTGATTTTATCACTTTTTTTTATTTTTTTTATTTTTTTTAAGCAAGCCTATTCTGCCTCCACATGATTTTATCTTTGATCTTAGTTGATATTATTATTGATTTTACTTGATTTTATCACTTGTTTTATTTATTTTTTATTTTTTAAGCAAGCCTATTCTGCCTCCACATGATTTTATCTTTGATCTTAGTTGATATTATTATTGATTTTACTTGATTTTATCACTTGTTTTATTTTATTTTATTTTTTTTTTAAGCAAGCCTATTCTGCCTCCACATGATTTTATCTTTGATCTTAGTTGATATTATTATTGATTTTACTTGATTTTATCACTTGTTTTATTTATTTTTTTATTTTTTAAGCAAGCCTATTCTGCCTCCACATGATTTTATCTTTGATCTTAGTTGATATTATTATTGATTTTACTTGATTTTATCACTTGTTTTATTTTTTTTATTTTTTTAAGCAAGCCTATTCTGCCTCCACATGATTTTATCTTTGATCTTAGTTGATATTATTATTGATTTTACTTGATTTTATCACTTGTTTTATTTATTTTTTATTTTTTAAGCAAGCCTATTCTGCCTCCACATGATTTTATCTTTGATCTTAGTTGATATTATTATTGATTTTACTTGATTTTATCGCTTGTTTTATTTTATTTTATTTTTTTATTTAAGCAAGCCTATTCTGCCTCCACATGATTTTATCTTTGATCTTAGTTGATATTATTATTGATTTTACTTGATTTTATCACTTGTTTTATTTATTTTTTATTTTTTAAGCAAGCCTATTCTGCCTCCACATGATTTTATCTTTGATCTTAGTTGATATTATTATTGATTTTACTTGATTTTATCACTTGTTTTGTTTATTTTTTTATTTTTTAAGCAAGCCTATTCTGCCTCCACATGATTTTATCTTTGATCTTGGTTGATATTATTATTGATTTTACTTGATTTTATCACTTGTTTTGTTTATTTTTTTATTTTTTAAGCAAGCCTATTCTGCCTCCACATGATTTTATCTTTGATCTTAGTTGATATTATTATTGATTTTACTTGATTTTATCACTTGTTTTGTTTATTTTTTTATTTTTTAAGCAGGCCTATTCTGCCTCCACATGATTCTGTCTTTAATCTTAGTTGATATTATTATTGATTTTGCTTGATTTTATCACTTGTTTTATTTGTTGTAGCACTTTGAGATTTTTATTAATGAAAAGTGCGGTATAAATTGAATTCATTATTATTATTATTATTATTATTATTATTAGTACCTGTAGCTTAAAGTTGTCTGAAACTATTAAATGAGATGTTCTGGACCACATGATAATGTTTTGTCCTGCTGTTGTTCAAACGGGAGCTTCCCACCGGCCTACAGCGAGCAATTAAGTGCTCAACTTGTGGGTCAGAGCTTTGTGTGTTTGTGAAAGAAGGGATAGAGTGAAGGCAGCAGACAATGGAGGTCTGGGAGAGCGAGGGAGGGGAACAACAAGAAGATCTCATCTGATCAACAGAATAAAACAAGATTAATTCTATTTTTGTGGACAGAGAGAGAGAGAGAGACGTGCAGACGGGTGGGGGTCATGTCCGATTTATGCAGGATGTCATTTAGTCAAGTCAAAGTCAACTTTATTGTCAGAACTGCAATATGTACAGGACATACACAGGATTGAAATTGCATTTCTCTCTCAGTCCCTCGGTGCAACAGTAACCATTTAAACACTAAACAATTAATAAACAAGCATAAAATGAAATAATAAAAGTTTAGTACTGTCCTGAGTTTTTTCATAGTAGTTTTCCATAGTAGTATAAAAGTATAAAAAGTTTCACCAACACCAAAAATGAAATAGAGTGTAATACTGTCCCGAAGTATAAAGTATAAAAAGTATATCTATAAAATAAATGAAGGTTCTGGCATTTGACATTTGTAAAGAGTGACAAAGCAGCATATGGGGTTAATGTACACAGTATATGTATGAGGTAGTTGATATTGGTATAGAAACAAAGTGGCATTATGCAATAAGGCTAGTAAAAAGAATATATACTGTATATCAGCAGTAGTGTAGATATAAAAAGTCTAGATGTAAACAGTAGTAATAAATGTAAACAGTAGTAATAAATGTAAACAGTAAATGTAAACAGTAGTATGACTATAGGCAGTAATGTAATACAAACATTAGTGCAAATATGAGAAGTAGTGCAAACTGAATGAGCACATGACCGTGAGTTGAGTGAATGACCCGTATTGATGACACAGAGTCCAGTGTTAAAAACACACAGGCCTCCCTTCTGACTCTTTTTTTACTCTGGCTATTTTTAGTTGTGAATGAACAAGATGCTACAATGTGACACAAAGTCCAATTATTTCCACAAAACACCAGTTTTGGCACTCAGGGAGTGAGACAGAGAGACAGAGAGAGACGATGAATGAATGAAAGTGGGGAAGTGTTTATCTCCTCAGACCTCACGTGGGGGGCATCTCTGTGCATGAGTCATACACAGCAGGCGTGCTTTGTGCTGAATGCACACACAGTGCGTACCATCAGCGCCTCGTGATTCTCTGTGCAGCGTTCGTGCTTTATCGTGCCACGGTGCCGTCATGACCAGGATCTACGCCTGCTCAAACTCATTATGCACACGAGCTTCACCCTGTCGCCCATTTCCCCACCATGACGAGACATTTCTCTGAGTAACAGGAGAAGTGTCACCAAGCAAAGGTATGACCAGGGACCGTTAATGGTTGATGTTAACGAGCCAACGTAAAGCTGCTGATCTGATGGCCTGGAAAGTGAGCTGTCTCTGGATAGAACAAGCTCGTGAACATCGCTCTACCGTGGACTGACGTTTAGATTTTGGGATTATGACAGTTTGTCTGGGCAGTGTGGATCCATCAAATTCTGTTTTCTATTTAGTATATTTGGATACCTGGATTATTGCGCATGGACTTTGTTGGTTTTCTATTTAGCTTCTTCCTATAGTGACACTTCAGGTCATCTCAGTCTTGTTGCTTTAATTTTGAACGTGTTAAAAATGTGTGTCACATCATTTCTCCCACAATAATCAGAGTTTGTCTCGGGTGTTTCTAGCCTTTCTCAAAGCTGTCTAAATTCTTGGGGTGGCTGTGGCTGAGTGGTTAGAGCAGTCGTCCTCCAATGCAAGAGTTGGGGGTTCGAATCCACCAGCAGTCGCATGTTGAAGTGTCCCTGGGCAAGACACTGAATGTGTGTCCCATCGATGTATGAATGTGATAAAGCTCTGATTATTCTCTTTAGAATGATTTGTTCAATTAGCTTTGTAGAGATCTAGTAGAGTGCTGTGTGAATGGGTCAATGAGGCACAGGTTGTGTTGTAAAGAGCTTTGAGTGTCTTGAGCAGATAGAAAGGTGTTGTATAAGTACAGTCCATTTAAATGTAGTTTCTGTTATTTCTAGAGGGCTAAAGCTCTAATTGAACACCTGCACAGGAGCTCTCCTACTGTATGACAAAAAACATCAGAGGCTACAATCCTGAATACAGTGGTCTCTCGTTTATCGCGGAGGGGGGGTTCTATTTTCACCCCACTCCCGCGCACACGTGCACACACAAAAGTGAAAAACCACGAAGCAGGAATAATAGTACAAATAGTAAGTAGTAGTTAATTTTAGTT
>JBBPBX010013669.1:38443-52027 GCA_038048925.1 Garcialebias charrua
TCTTAAAGGAGAATGTGTGGTCAATAGTGTTGAAGCCTTTTTTAAATCAACAAAAACACTAACACAATGCTGTTTTTGATCAACAGCGGTTGTTATCTCGTCTATTAGTTCCATGAGAGCCATTAATGTTGAATTATTTGCTCTAAACCCACACTGACTATTACTTAAAATATTCAGTTGATCTAAAAATCAATCAAATCTGGTTACAAATAATTTCTCCAATATTTTTGAAAATTGTGGCAACAAGGATATTGGTCTGTAATTAGTGAACACATATTGTTCACCATTCTTATAACGAGGAACTATCTTCGCTATTTTCATATTTTCTGGAAATTTTCTTGTTGAAAATGATAAAAGCACACTTGAGAAAACTGCAGACTTGTTATCCTCTCTGTGTCTCAATAAAATAAAATAAAAACAAAGAATCTGCAGTGGAGCAATTCAGTTATTTAATTGTGACTTGTGTTTTCTTACGTAGAATTGCTATATAAATCCATGATGCTTTAGGCACTATAGCTTGTCTTCCCATAATGCATCTTGTTACCACATCTTCTCAAGATGAGCAACATAAAAAATAAAATAAAAAACATCCAGAGAGTGTAAAATAAAATTTGAATGAATTGATCAGGACAAATTATTCTATTATCTGTGGTCCATTATCTGTGGTCCATTTGATGGTTATGTACCCATTCTTGGTGTTTTGGCATTGAACATGAACCTGATTGAGCACTCAGCCAGACCTCAGCTCTGCATTTCTATACACAAGATATGTCATGTTGTGTGTTCAGACTGTTTTATTTCTGTAACTTGGTGTAAATGGTTGGTCATTTGAGCTACAACAGCTATTTTGTTGGATCAGACAATACAGGCTGTGAGCTCAGGCTGTTCAGGAAAGTTTCCTTGTTCGTACATTTAATATGTCTCTACCTCTGCAGACCAGAGTTATCCCAGAGACCAAGGTTATATTCAGTTCTTGAAGTGGGAACTCCCTTTTCTGTCCAGCACCCTCTCATTTTTGTCATTCCGTAATACCAGTGATTGGCAAATACAAACTATTACAGCGGTGTCATATCTAACTACTGGTACTGTGAAATCAATACTTGGGCGTACATCTGTAAACAATCAACTTCTATTTAGTGAAGAATGTGTGCAGTGAAGATGGGAATATTTGTTTGCGCATTCACTTTGTAAGGTACCGGTACACCTTACTTGTAAATGGTAAATGGACTGAATAGCACCTTTCTATCTAATCAAGATACACAAAGCTCTTTACAACACAACCTATGTCCTCATTTACCCAACCACACAGCACTCTACTAGGTCTATACAAAGCTAATCTGTAAAGACTAATCAGTGCTATATCACATTCATACACTGATGGGACACACATTGGAGGCAATGAGGGGTTCACTGTCTTGCCCAGGGACACTTCAGCATGTGACTGCTGGTGGAATCGAACCTCCACAATGACAACTGCTCCAACCACTCAGCCACAGCTGCTCCACTACTACCATGTTGGCTTTCCCTTTTGGCTTCAGAGCTCCATTTAGTATTTGAGGCATAAATTCAACATGATGTTGGAAATATTCCTGAGAGAGTTTGGTCTATACTGACATAATGGTAAATGGAGCATACTTATATAGCGCTTTCCAGCCCCCTATGAGGGGCCTCAAAGCGCTTCACAGTACCAGCCATCCACCCATTCATACACCCATTCATACACCGGTAGTGGTAGTCTGCCATGCAAGGCGCCATCCATTCCTACCGGGAGCAACTCGGGGTTAAGTGTCTTGCCCAGGGACACAACAAGGTATGCAGTGACTGGGGATCGAACCCGGGACCTTCCGGTCCTGATCCGGCTGCCCTGCCTCTACACCATCTCGGCCCCTAATAATGTCATCACACAGTTGCTGAAGATCAGTCAGCTGCACATCGTTGATGTCTAGACTTCATGGCTTTATGGGAGAGCAGTAAAGAGAAAGCCACTGTTGAAGAAAACATATTAAATTTTCTCTACAGTTTGGCTAACTCTAATGGAGACTTATTGTGTTTTCTTCAACAGCATGTCTTGTCTTTGCCACTCTTCGATAAAGCTCAGAGTGGTGAAGAACTTGGGCAACAGTTGTTGTATGCACAGTGTCTCCCATCTCCAACCCCTCTCACCGGCTTAAGCTTGTAACTCCTTTACGCCCATTTTTCATTACTAACGGTACAGCATGGTTCAACTTGACACAGCAGTGGTCACAGGTGTCTTGGTGGTCTCTGTCACTATTCTCCTCCTTGCACGGTCACTCAGTTTGTAAAGATGATCTGCTCTTGGTAGATCTACACTTGTTCCATATTCCTTCCAACTCTTGATTTAACAGAACTCCTGGGGGACTTTAAAATCATTGGAACTCCTTTTGTGTCCATCCCATGATTATGATTTCCTGTTTGCCACCTGGACACTCGGGTGAAGAGAGGGGCGGAGCTGTCAACTGACCACTACCTGGTGGTGAGTTGGCTCCGATGGTGGGGGAGGATGCCGGTCAGACCTGGCAGACCCAAACGTATTGTGAGGGTCTGCTGGGAACGTCTGGCAGAGTCTCCCGTAAGACGGAGCTTTAACTCCCACCTCCGGGAGAGCTTTGAACACGTTCCGAGGGAGGCGGGGGACATTGAGCCCGAGTGGGCCATGTTTCGCGCCTCTATTGTCGAGGCAGCTTATCGGAGTTGTGGCCGCAAGGTTGTTGGTGCCTGTCGTGGTGGCAACCCTCGAACCCGGTGGTGGACACCGGCGGTGAGGGATGCTGTCAAGCTGAAGAAGGAGTCCTATTGGGCCTTTTTGGCCTGTGGGACCCCGGAAGCAGCAGATAGGTACCGGCAGTCCAAGCGGCATGCGGCTCGGGTGGTTGCTGAGGCAAAAACTCGGGCGTGGGAGGAGTTCGGAGAGGCCATGGAGAATGACTTCCGTACGGCTTCGAGGCGATTCTGGTCCACCATCCGGCGTCTCAGGGGGGGAAAGCGGTACGCGACCAACACCATTTATGGTGGGGATGGCGTGCTGTTGACCTCAACTCGGGATGTTGTGAGTCGGTGGGCGGAATACTTCGAAGACCTCCTCAATCCTACTGGCACGTCTTCCACTGAGGAAGCGGAGCCTGGGGACTTTGGGTCGGGCTCTCCAATCTCTGGTGCTGAGGTCGCCAAGGTGGTTAAAAAGCTCCGCGGTGGCAAGGCTCCGGGGGTGGATGAGATTCGTCCTGAGTTCCTTAGGGCTCTGGATGTTGTGGGGTTGTGTTGGCTTACGCGACTCTGCAATATCGCGTGGACATCGGGGGCAGTTCCCTTGGATTGGCAGACTGGGGTGGTGGTTCCCCTATTCAAAAAGGGGGACCGTAGGGTGTGTTCCAACTATAGAGGGATCACACTCTTAAGCCTCCCTGGTAAGGTCTATTCAGGGGTTCTGGAGAGGAGGGTCCGTCGGATAGTCGAACCTCGGATTCAGGAGGAGCAGTGTGGTTTTCGTCCTGGTCGTGGAACACTAGACCAGCTCTACACCCTCAACAGGGTCCTGGAGGGTGCGTGGGAGTTTGCCCAACCAGTTTACATGTGCTTTGTAGACTTGGAAAAGGCATTCGACCGCGTCCCTCGGGGGGTTCTGTGGCGGGTACTCCGGGAGTATGGGGTACCAGGCCCTTTGATATGGGCTGTTAGGTCCCTGTACGACCGGTGTCAGAGCTTGGTCCGCATCGCTGGCAGTAAGTCAGGCTCGTTTCCGGTGAGAGTTGGACTCCGCCAAGGTTGCCCTTTGTCACCGATTCTGTTTATAACTTTTATGGACAGAATTTCTAGGCGCAGCCAAGGTGTTGAGAGGATCCGTTTTGGTGGCCTTAGAATCGCTTCTCTGTTTTTTGCAGATGATGTGGTCCTATTGGCTTCATCAGCTCGTGATCTACAGCTTTCGCTGGAGCGGTTTGCAGCTGAATGTGATGCGGCCGGGATGAGGATCAGTTCCTCCAAATCCGAGGCCATGGTCTTGAGCCGGAAAAGGGTAGCGTGCCCTCTCCGGGTCGGGGAGGAGGTCCTTACCCAAGTGGAGGAGTTTAAGTATCTCGGGATCTTGTTCACGAATGAGGGAAAACTGGAGCGTGAGATCGATAGGCGGATAGGTGCAGCGTCCGCAGTGAAGCGGGCGCTGTACCGGTCTGTCGTGGTGAAGAGAGAGCTGAGTCAAAAGGCAAAGCTCTCAATTTACCGATCGATCTACGTTCCCACCCTCATCTATGGTCATGAGCTTTGGGTTATGACCGAAAGAACAAGATCTCGGATACAAGCGGCTGAAATGAGTTTTCTCCGCAGGGTGGCTGGACTCTCCCTTAGAGATAGGGTGAGAAGCTCGGTCATCCGGGAGGGACTCGGAGTAGAGCCGCTGCTTCTCCACATCGAGAGGAGCCAGTTGAGGTGGCTCGGGCATCTGGTTAGGATGCCTCCTGGACGCCTCCCTGGTGAGGTGTTCCGGGCATGTCCCACCGGGAGGAGACCCAGAGGAAGACCCAGGATACGCTGGAGGGACTATGTTTCTCGGCTGGCCTGGGAACGCCTTGGGATTCCCCCAGAGGAGCTGCTCCAAGTGGCTGGGGAGAGGGAAGTCTGGGCCTCCCTACTTAGGCTGCTACCCCCGCGACCCGACCCCGGATAAGCGGAAGAAAATGGATGGATGGATGGATGGATGTTTGCCACAAATGGTAATGATCATACTTTAGATATGTTTGGTACAAATGTCCTGTAGACAATGTACCATATTTTTTGGACTATAGGTTGCACCTGAGTATAAGTCGCATTGTCCAATTATAATAATAATAATAATGTCTTTGTCTGTCATCTTACCAATAAATTGGAAAAATCCATAAATAGGTTGGACCGGAATATAAGTCGCACCTACGTCACCGCCGACGTAACGTGTCATCCACCGCTGACGTGACGCGTCACCGCTGAGACAACCCGGAAATATGGACCGAGTGTTTAGCTCTGTTGCAAATGTCTGCCACAGGAGCGCAAAGCAAGGCTTTTAAGAAGATTAACACGGTAAAAACAATTATTTGTTTGCTAAAAATTATAGCTGACATTATAGCACAAGGGTTAGTGGTTTATTAGCCGAGTGGTTTATTAGCTATTTGCTAAAATATACACGGAAATAAAACGGAAGCTAACACGAGACGATTCCGTCTAAAACAACGAATAAAAAATCGAATTTTATCTCAAATGTTTAATACAGGGCAACAGTTTGTAAATTGAAGCCATATAATTACACTCTGGCAGCAGAAAAAATATCCACGAGTCGTTTCTGAGCTATTTATAACGTTATAAACAGAAATAAAACGAATGCTAACGGAAGCTAACCGTTAATAAAATGTCTTTTTTTTTATATCTCAAACATCTTATAAAGCTACTCACTTGTAAATTTCCATACAGTAAGTTTCAGAAAAATCCGCCGAGTGGTTCTTGACTTATCTTGCTAACAAACGGCTAACAAACATAGCTAACAGTAGTTACCTCCAGAGCAGGAGGCCGGGCAGCGACAGAGTCAGTCCGAGCATGGAGGCTTTTTTTTCGGACACATAAGCTGGAAACGGTCGGTGGACTCTCTGGAAGTGTCCCCCTAGTGGACAAAAGTGGTACTGCACCATTTTCTGCCAAAATGAAAAACTGTCACATCTGAGCCAAAAATTGGTCTAAAAATATGGGGGGAATCCATAAATAGGTCTCACCTGACTATAGGGTGCAGGCCATGAAAAAATGATAAAAAGCCGCGACCTATAGTTCGGAAAATACGGTAGTTTAGATGAATCAATCATATCGTACAGTTTGTGACACCAATGAGACAGATTTATGAGAAGAGGCAGGACGCTGTAAAAAGTGACAGTAGGTTAAAAAGGAAAATTTGAAAGTGCCAAAACTCTGTTTTTGCCCTCTGTGAGCACTTGAGCCACTGTTGTGCTGTGTTGTGACACATCTGTCCATCCATCTTAGGTTAGCCCTCAGCAAAGTAGTTTAAATCTTTACAGGTTTCTTTTTTTCCCCTCCTCGCTCAACTGTAATTATAATCAGTGGTTTTCACCTGTCGGTGTTCAAAATGTCCCAGCTGATTGGTGCAGTGATCAGGATTAGTGTCAACAGCCTGGCTGGTTTTGCTTTAAGCCTGTAATTCTTAGCCTGGGCTTCCTAATGAACTGCAGCATGATAAAGATGGATGCAGCAGTATAGTTCCAGCTTTATGTTCAGTGAAGAAATAAAAGAGAGAAAAGCATTAACGACGCAGAATATGTGTTATCTAAACACTGGGCGCTCTTTTATCATGTGCTTCATGCAAAAACGTGTCTGGAAGATGTTCTAACAGTTGACGGCTGCTGATAAACTGCTTGTCGCCTCCGAAGCTATGATATTCAATTTGAATAATGAGACGGAGCCTCGCTGGTCGGCACAATTCATTTTGATGAGTGGATATGAAAACAGGAAAGGCTCTGAGGTCTCTTTGGAAAACATTTTTGCCCCTGTTGTTCACAGCAGCCAACAACATCTTGTTAAAGGAGAGGACTGTGCAAAAGAGGAGAAATGGAAGGACGGAGGGGTAGATGCAGTTGAATGTGATTTATGATCATAAATTGCCTTTCTGCTGGGTCATCTGCTCACCATGGACCACGTGTGGTGACGGCAGTTGATATTATCACCTTCTGCTTGGTAAACGCAAAGCCCTGATAAATGGAAGTTGTAACAACGAGTCAAAATGATCTCGATCCTCAAAGCATCAGCTCATTAGTATTCAAACTAGCCGCTGTGCTCCAGGCACCCGTAGACAGATGTGTCTGCCTCAGTCTGTTGCACCTCCCAGTGCTCAGCCTCTCTGCAGCCTGCGGATGATACCACCGCCTCCAGCTCCCACTGCCACCCCCCATGCCCTCCCTGCACCTTCCCACCCTCGTTAATGACAATTAATGACTGGTGGTCTCATGCATGTGTGCGGACATGCGTGAGGTGGTTTCCTTGCATCGTTTATAACAAGCCGGACCTACTGAGAAGACACGGCCTCTTTGTGAGCCTCCACTTTCATCAGGAGCATGTAAACATGGCTTTGGTGTGGCCTCCCACCTTTCCCACCCTCCACTCTGTCCTCTTTTCTGTCAGTGAGGTCATTAAAGGGATAGTTCAGTTGTTTCTGGAGTGTTGTTCTCTCACACAGTTATCAACAGTTAGAACCTCGTCAGCCGTGGCAGAGAATACAGAGAAAAGCCTTCGTGAAGGCTAAACTAATGGCTAGCTAATCTAGGGCTTGTTGTTTATTGTTACGTATCATGAGGTTTTAACTGTTACTAATTATTTATCACTTCACAAATGACACTTCTGTCCCTTTAACTGTGCAAATACAAAAAACATTACTGACAGATGTTCTGACTTTGTGTGAACGTGACTGTGTGAAGTCACTCTGTCCTACCTGAAGCAGCAGGCCACTTTTAACACTCATCACAGCAACTCATGCACGTGAAGCCCAGCAGCAGCATGTTAATCATGCTTGAGCTTTAACTTTTTTGTCTTTAAAGCATGTTTTTCAACCAAGCCCTGTGCAGTTATGCAAATCAAAACTCCCAGGACACAGTGAGAGTGAGGGATGCAGAGAGGGAGAGGGGGGCTGCTGTTTCTCTAATGAGATTGATGTCCCGCCGTCTGTCGGTGTGGGAACTGCCAGAGAAGAATCCCAGCGCACGGGACAGAGCCAACAACTCAGGATCCCACCGGAGAAGGACGAGTTCAGATTTAGTTAGAATTCACCTCTTTCTGTCAGAACCAGCTCTGTTTCTCTCTGTTCATTCCTGTCCCGTCAGCCTCCCTCTCTTTTCTAACACGCAGACACTCTAATATCATTCATTTCCTGTCTTCTGTGGGAAACCTCATTTGCACATCGTGCTGGCACCACAGAGGAGATTTGCTACAAAAAGTTTACCTGGAAAATAGAATCAGGATAAATGTTTCCCTGCAGTCAGAGGCGCTGGTCGTCTGCTGAGGGGCGAGAGAGACGGGCCGTCGGGCCTGTCGTCACGGCTTCAGTCTTGTTCTGGAGGAGGCAGATTAAAGGGAAGCTTGTCCAGTGTGTCTTCTTCTTCACCTGCAGCCTTTAAGAAAGATGCTCCTCACTTCTTTACAGTGGTTTTAATCTTTACTGATTACACACAAAGAAAGTATTGTAGTGTTTTGAATGACGTTTGAATTAATGAAGATGGAGTTTGACAAAATTCAAACTTGGTTTAAATTAAACAAGTTATCACTGAACGTGGAAAAAACTAATTATATGATATTTAGTTAAAAAAAAAGTCAACTATGGATTTTCTTTTCAAGATTGATGGTGTGGAGATACAAAGAGTGAATGAAGTAAAGTTTTTGGGTGTAATTATCGATGATAAATTGTCATGGAAAAAAACATTAATTTTGTAAGAACTAAAATGTCTAAGTCCATGGCAGTACTATATAAAACGAGGGACTAACTGACAGACAAGGCTTTGTGTTTGCTGTATAATACAATTGTTGTACCAAATTTAATTTATTGTATTGGTGTCTGGGGTACAGCTTGTAAAACTGCAACCAAATCTATCTTTATTTTACAAAAAAGAGCTGTAAGAATTATCTCAAGAAAACATTATTGTCATCTTTCAAGTATTTCATTTTATCAACTGAAATTGCTCAAGTTTTATGATTTGGTAGACTACTTTATTCTATTACTAATGTACAGGGCTTAGAATCACAATTTACCATCGAACGTACAAGCGTATTTTGTAAAAAGGAGCAGTTGCTATAATTTAAAAGGAACGGATATTTTTGTTAAGCCAAATGTAGAACAAGTTTGCGGGGTAGGTCTACTTTAATGAGGGTAATTGATTTATGGAATGGTTTTAATAATGATATTAAAAATGAGGAATCATTATTTGTATTTAAGAAAAAGATCAAGAATATAATGCTGATGAGATATAGTTAATATTAGGGAAATATAAAGAATTATTGATAAGTTTTGGGGTTTGTTGTATTATTTGTGATTATTGCTTGAATTGATTGTGTAAATTGATTTTGTTAAGAAGGGGCAGAATTGATGAGATTTAATTCTTCTTCTGCCGCCTTTCATTTTATAGGTATTTTATATTGTTTTTTTTCTCTTGAAATTGTACTGTTTTTTAATGGAAATGAAATGAATAAATAAACAAACAAACAAACAAACAAACAATTACTCGGTCTGCCTATTTCCACCTCCGTAATATTAACCGTCTCCGTCCTTCTCTCACACCCCGCTCCACAGCCATCCTGGTGCACAGTCTTGTGACTTCCCGTATCGATTACTGCAACTCCCTTCTCTACGGCCTCCCCAACAAATCTCTCCACAAGTTACAGATGGTCCAGAACTCAGCTGCCCGTGTCATCACTCAAACCTCCTACTATAACCACATCACTCCTGTCCTGCAGCAGCTCCACTGGCTCCCGGTTAAATCACGCATCATCTTCAAAATTCTACTCCTCACGTTCAAATCTATCCACAACCTTGCCCCTCCTTATCTATCTGACCTCCTACAAATCTCCATCCCATCACGCTCTCTCAGATCCTCCTCTTCACTACATCTCCATGTACCCTCTGCCCGCCTCTCCACCATGGGGAGCAGGGCCTTCACCTGCTCTGCCCCTCACCTCTGGAACGCTCTACCACCAGACCTTCGAAACACCACCTCCCTTTCTCTGTTCAAGACTGCTCTGAAAACACATCTCTTTAGACTAGCTTATCATTAACTTTACTAAATGTATTTTTATTATTTTGTATTTTATAATCTTTATGTATTTTATATTTCAATTTGTCACTGATAATGTTTGCTCTGTATTACACTGTATTGGTTTGTTAAGTGTCCTTGGGTGTCCTGAAAGAAGCTTTTAAATAAAATGATGATTATTATTATTATTATAATAAATGTAAACAGTAGTAATAAATGTTAACAGTAATGATAAATGTAAACAGTAGTGATAAATGTAAACAGTAGTAATAAATGTAAACAGTAGTAATAAATGTAAACAGCAGTGAAAATGTAAACAGTAGTAATAAATGTAAACAGTAATGATAAATGTAAACAGTAGTGATAAATGTAAACAGTAGTAATAAATGTAAACAGTAGTAATAAATGTAAACAGTAGTAATAAATGTAAACAGTAGTGATAAATGTAAACAGTAGTAATAAATGTAAACAGTAATGATAAATGTAAACAGTAGTGATAAATGTAAACATAGTGAAAATGTAAACAGTAGTTATAAATATAAACAGTAGTAATACATTTAAACAGTAGTGAAAATATAAACAGTAGTGATAAATGTAAACTTCTTCTTCTTCTTCTTTCGGCTTTTCCCTTTTCAGGGGTCGCCACAGCGAGTCATCTTCCTCCACCTCACTCTGTCCTAAGCATCCTCTGTCCTCACTCCAACTACCTTCATGTCTTCTCTAACTGCATCCATATATCTCCTCTTTGGTCTCCCTCTGTGTCTTTTTCCTGGCAGCTGCATTTCTAACATCCTTCTACCAATATACCCACTGTCCCTCCTCTGGACATGTCCAAACCATCTCAGTCTGGCCTCCCTAACTTTATCTCCCAGTTGTTCAACATGTGCTGTACCTCTGATGATCTCATTCCTGATCTTATCCATCCTTGTCACTCCTAAGGAGAACCTCAACATCTTCATTTCTGCTACTTCCAGTTCTTTCTCCTGTCTTTTTGTCCATGTCTCTGTCTCCTGTCTTTTTGTCCATGTCTCTGTCTCCAGACCATACAACATAGCTGGTCTCACCACTGTCTTGTAAACTTTTCCTTTGACCTTTGCTGACACCTTTTTGTCACAAATCACTCCTGAAACTTTTCTCCATCCACTCCATCCTGCCTGGACTCTCTTCTTCACCTCTTTACCACATTCCCCATTTTCCTGGACAGTGGACCCCAAGTACTTGAAGTCCTGCACCTTTGTGACCTCTGCTCCTTGTAGCCTCACTGTTCCACTGGCCTCCCTCTCATTCACACACATGTACTCTGTCTTACTACGGCTGACTTTCATTCCTCTTCTTTCAAGTGCATACCTCCACCTCTCCAAGTTCTCTTCCACCTGTTCCCTGTTCTCACCACATATCACAATGTCATCTGCAAACATCATAGTCCATGGGGATTCCTGCCTGACCTCATCTGTTAGTCGGTCCATCACCAGAGCAAACAAGAAGGGGCTCAGAGCCGATCCTTGATGCACTCCCACCTCCACCTTGAAGCTATCTGTCACTCCTACAGCACATCTCACCACTGTCCTGCTGTCCTCATACATGTCCTGCTGTCCTCATACATGTCCTGCTGTCCTCATACATGTCCTGTACCAGTCTAACATACTTTTCTGCCACTCCAGATTTCCTCATGCAATACCACACCTCCTCTCTTGGCACCCTGTCATATGCTTTTTCTAAATCCACAAACACACAATGGAGTTCTTTCTGACCCTCTCTGTACTTCTCTATCAACATCCTCAAAGCAAAGATGGCATCTGTGGTGCTCTTTCTTGGCATGAAACCATACTGCTGCTCACAGATAGTCACCTCTTGTCTAAGCCTTCCTTCCACAACTCTCTCCCAGATCTTCATCGTGTGGCTCATCAACTTAATTCCCCTGTAGTTGCTACAACTCTGTACATCACCCTTGTTCTTAAAAATGGGAACCAGCACACTTCTTCTCCATTCTTCAGGCATTTTCTCACCCTCAAATATTCCATTAAATATTTGAGTCAAAAACCTCACTGCCATCTCTCCAAGACATTTCCAAACCTCCACTGGTATGTCATCAGGTCCTACTGCCTTCCCCTTCTTCATTCTTTTCAGAGCTTTCCGGACTTCACCCTCACTAATCTTTCCCACTTCCTGGTCCACAGTTTCTATGACCTCCACTCTTCTTTCTCTTTCATTCTCTTCATTCATTAGCTCCTCAAAGTAATCCTTCCATCTTCCCATCACACTCTCCTCACTTGTTAGAACATTCCCATTCCCATCTTTAATAAGCCTAACCTGCTGCACATCCTTTCCAGCCTGATCCCTCTGTCTTGCCAATCGGTACAAGTCCTTCTCGCCCTCTTTAGTGTCCAGTCTCCCATACAACTCATTGTACGCCCTCTGCTTTGCCTTAGCTACTTCCCTCTTTGCTCTATGCCCCATCTCCTTATTTTCCTGTCTTCTCTCTTCAGTCCTCTCACTGTCATATTTCTTCTTGGCTAATCTCTTTCTTATAATGGTGTCCTACCATAGTGATAAATGTAAACAGTGGTGATAAATGTAAACAGTGGTGATAAATGTAAACAGTAGTGATAAATGTAAACAGTAGTGATAAATGTAAACAGTAGTAATAAATGTAAACAGTAGTGATAAATGTAAACAGAAATGATAAATGTAAACAGTAGTTAAAAACGTAAACAGAAGTAATAAATGTAAACAGTAGTGATAAATGTAAACAGTAGTGATGAATGTAAACAGTAGTGAAAATGTAAACAGTAGTGATAAATGTAAACAGTAGCGATAAATGTAAACAGTAGTAATACATGTAAACAGTAGTGAAAATGTAAACGGTAGTGATAAATGTAAACAGTAGTGATAAATGTAAACAGTAGTAATAAATGTAAACATTAATGATAAATGTAAACAGTAGTAATAAATGTAAACAGTAGTGATAAATGTAAACAGTAGTGATAAATGTAAACAGTAGTAATAAATGTAAACAGTAGTGATAAATATAAACAGTAGTAATAAATGTAAACAGTAGTGATAAATGTAAACAGTAGTGAAAATGTAAACAGTAGTGATAAATGTAAACAGTAGCGATAAATGTAAACAGTAGTAATACATGTAAACAGTAGTGAAAATGTAAACGGTAGTGATAAATGTAAACAGTAGTGATAAATGTAAACAGTAGTAATAAATGTAAAATGTAAACAGTAGTAATAAATGTAAACAGTAGTGATAAATGTAAACAGTAGTGATAAATGTAAACAGTAGTGATAAATGTAAACAGTAGTAATAAATGTAAACAGTAGTGATAAATGTAAACAGTAGTAATAAATGTAAACAGTAGTGATAAATGTAAACAGTAGTAATAAATGTAAACAGTAGTGATAAATGTAAACAGTAGTAATAAATGTAAACAGTAGTGATAAATGTAAACAGTAGTGATAAATGTAAACAGTAGTAATAAATGTAAACAGTAGTGATAAATGTAAACAGTAGTGATAAATGTAAACAGTAGTGATAAATGTAAACAGTAGTTAAAAACGTAAACAGAGTAATAAATGTAAACAGTAGTGATAAATGTAAACAGTAGTGAAAATGTAAACAGTAGTGATAAATGTAAACAGTAGCGATAAATGTAAACAGTAGTAATACATGTAAACAGTAGTGAAAATGTAAACGGTAGTGATAAATGTAAACAGTAGTGATAAATGTAAACAGTAGTAATAAATGTAAATATTAATGATACATGTAAACAGTAGTAATAAATGTAAACAGTAGTAAT
>JBBPBX010013670.1:0-26866 GCA_038048925.1 Garcialebias charrua
TAAGGTTTTGGTTAAGCCCCGACACGTTCGCAGCCAAGCTGACAGACACCGCGGACGAGTCGAGGCGCTTCAGGTGACGACGTTCTTGCAATTTCGTTGGCTGCAACTTGACCTGTTTAGGTGTGCGAGGGAGAAAAGTGGAGCGATACAGGAATGTGGTGAGAGGTTTCACATCAAATTAAAGACGTCTAAACCTGCAATGCATCCTGTGTGCACAACATCTGGGAAATCTGAAAGCAAAAGACAAGACTTCCAAAAAAGGCTAGCAAGTCGGCGAGCTCGACCTCACGCATGCCGCTCTAGCGGATGCAGTTTTTCCCTTTCGGCAACGGACACCCACGAGGCCTGTCCGGTCTGCCTGGAGATGCTGCATGCGAAGATGGCGCTCGACCAGAGGTGAGCTTGCTCCCTACACAGGGCGTACAGAGAATTCTTCCTGCGTACTACCGGGCTAGCGAAAGCTAGTCCGGCACATTTTTCCTTAACCCCAAAGTTTTTTCTTCTCCTCTTTCCGCAGACTGCTTCGCTCAACTGCGCTAACTGCATCACATTGCTACCCCTGCTAATTTTGTAGCAGGCTAGCCAGCGAAAGCGACGCGACGGAGGAGACGTTTCCACAAAAAAAAGATTTTGGAAGGACTCGCTCGTCTTATCTCGGACATGCCTTCGGAGAAAGGAAAGCAAAAGACAAGACTTCCAAAGAAGGCTAGCAGGTCGGCGAGCTCGACCTCACGCACCTGCCCTAGCGGATGCAGTTTTTCCCTTCGGCAACGGACATCCACGAGGCCTGTCCTGTCTGCCTGGGGATGTTGCATACGAAGATGGCGCTGAACGCGCCCGACTCTTGCCCACACTCCAGCCAGATGCTGGAGGCGGTGAGGAGGCACTGGGCGGACTTCGTTGCCAAAGCCATGGGTGCTGCTGCGGCGCCAACAGACCCGGACACTACTAAGCCTCTCACTCCCATGCCGGAGCTCGAGAGCATGGCTCTGGAGGACAGCACCCAAGTCGAATGCGGCGACAACCCGGATGCGCTAGCTCCCATTGGGGACTTAACAGCCGACTTCGACACTCGAGGCTTGATGAACGAGGACGAGATCTCGATATCAGCCTCAGGGGAAATTTCTGCGGATGACGCCGACGTTGAGTACAACGAACAAGATCCCGTGGCCAGAACCTCCATCTCGTCAACAAGTCACGAGGTTGGCAGGAAATTATTTTTACTCAAAACAGCAGTCCGCCATGAGGCAAAGAATGCCCATCTTTCCGGATTTCCTCACGGAGCTGACTCGCACCTGACCTCAGCCCAGGGCTCCCATGCTGCTGCAGCTCTCGCAGTTCCTCGACGTGGATGGGATGGAAGCAGCGGGAATAGCCAATGTGCCGCAAATGGAGGACATGCTGGCGTCTCACCTGGCTCCCAGGTCATCCGGGACGAAACCAACTCTGCCCAGCAAAGCCTGTCGAGCCTTGGCTTCTCTGCTCGAGAAATGCTACAGGGCTCAGGGCCTCGTAGCGCGCGCAATGAACGCGTCCGCCATGATGTAAGCATACCAGGCTGAAAAACTGCAGGAGCTCCAGGTAACGACAGACAAGCAGGCTACCGCCGACGTGCTGGAAGAAGCCCGCAGGGCAACAGACTTTGTGCTCCGCATGATGGGAACAGCAGCTATTGCACAAGGCAGAGGCATGGCTGAGGTGGTCATCGCACAACGCCATCTGTAGATGACCCTAACTGACCTCCAGGAGGGACAAAGAATTCCTTTTCTGCACCACTCGATAGAACCGACGGGATTATTCGGAAAGGCTCTGGATAGAATTCAGACCAGGCTGGACCAGAGGCGCAAACAGGCTGAGGCTCTTTGGGTAGGCATCCCCAAAAGAACCTTCGCCCCCACCAGGGAGTCAGCTGGGAGCAGACTCACGTAGCCTCGACACCACTCAGCCAAAGGTGTCCCACAGCAAAAGTGTCCGGCATACGAGGCCGAGCACCGGCAGAAACCACCGCCAGACCCACCTCGGGCTGAACACGCCTGGAGTATAAACAGATTTAGACTAGCACTTTGAGATTTTCATTAATGAAAAGTGCGTTATAAATCAAATTCATTATTAGATTTGTTCCCCGCCAGGTGGTCCAACATAGGACCTCCTCGGCGAACCGGGACGCGAGACAGAAGCGTGCCTGATGAACCAGGCCCTCTTCTTGACTTTACAGAATCATCCGCCCACGCGGTATGGGAAATGACATATTCACGTCCGGACTTTGTTTGTAACACGGTACAAAAAGCTGGTGACTTTGTTTTATGCTAGGAGTTGAGAGACAGTGAGGGGGAGCAGTTATAACGGCTCTCCCTCACTGTCTCCTAACTCAATTGATAAAGCTTCTCGGATGAGAAGTGAAACGTCTTGTTTGTTACAAATAAAATCCAGTTGTTCTGTATTGAACGCCTTTTTTGATCTATGTTTACCTACATTTGTAAACATTCATCCTATCCCCTATATGAGCCAACTTTTCTCAGCTGAATTCACTGTCAGACTCCACATGTGAAACCTCCGTGCACTCACCCCCACCACTATTAAGGCGTGGGTAGAGGTGGAAATGTGTCATTTGAAGAGGCAGATGATCATATGTGATATTAAAAAGTCGTATTGTGTTGTCCGTTGTGTTTACATTTAGTGTTCGTGTAATTTTCAGTTTAGATATCAAATATAAGTTTTATTCATTCAAGGCAGTCATGTATGTTCATAACTTTATTATTATCAGTAACCCTGAGAGTTGCCGGATCCAAGCAAATGGTTGCAGGAACACACCCTGTCAAAATAAGAGAGTTCCCGGATCATGTTCCAGTAGAATCCAGCTCAAATTAAGCACTGGTTTTATTCAGAATCAGAATCAACCTTGGTTGTCATTGCACAGCAACACACCAAAATTACATTTCAGTACAACCGTCCATTGTATTAGCATTGCTAGCATGCTAATTGCCCTGCTAGCATAGCAGCTTGTAGGGGTACAGGGGTGATCAGTTTTACTGATTTACCTGTCCACCAGATGTAAATTGAGCAGGGTTTAGACTGACACAAATTATCATCAATAATTCACGGGTTCTCTCTTTTTCAGATTAATCCATAAATCGGGTGACCAGCTGATAAGATGCTGGTGAAGATTCTCAGTCGTCCAGGACATGATGAAATCAAAAAAGGCGTTCAATAAAGTCCAGTTGATCCTGTATTGAACACCTTTTTTGATTTCAGCTGATAAGATGTAAATCACAATGAAATGTTAATTTATGTTGGTTCAGCAGGACTGAACCATTTATTTAACAGAATCATGAATTTAACATAACATGTGTACAACTTGTGTGATCGATCAAATTCCTACAATTTACTCGTCAGCAGATTTAATTGTGGACAACAGAAAACAAGTAACTAAAATGACATGTTGTTTATATCTGAAGGTTCTTTAACTTAATGTTACTGGCAAAGAGATAAGGAAAAACTTTAAGAGAAATAGGAGGAGGATGGAAAGATACAAGTTTATCTTGAGATGAGTTCCGACCAGAATTACTCTCCATCACACTTCTGCTAAACTCCAGGTATGTTTGTAAACAGAAGACTCATTACCTTTAAGATGACCAGTCTGGTAAAGAGAAGGCACCAGCCTTTCAGACGCACAGAGTCCTTGCAGGTCCAGTGCGTCCGAACCGGTTCTTGTTTACTTTCAACGTCTCCTGTTGTTCGCTTGGATCATCAGAAGTAGTGGCACTTTCCTGGTTGATTTCAGAAAAGAATATTCCTTGAGAGGAAAATTCATTCAAAAGTTGGAGCTTTGAGCTCGAGGCGGACTTATAGCGTGAGTGCCATAAATCCCAGCTGAGAGACGAGGTCCTTGGCGTCATGACCAGACATCTGACAGCTTAGAGTAGAACGTTTCACATCCCACTTCCTCGTAGAACTGAAGACTTCCAGCAGACTCAAAGTTCCAGGAAGTTTAGAACTTTTTAAAGATGATCTGAGATCAGTGACTTGCTCCTTCCCGATTGGTCAGTTCAATCAGTGGAAGGGGAGTTACTTGACGTTATCAGGATTCAAGGAGAAGGTCAGTTTAGAACAGAGGTCTGCAACCTGCGGCTCTTTGGTTCTTCTGCAGCGGCTCTTTCAAGGTTTGACCAAAATGGACAAACCACTACCAGTTTTAACTGTTTCATGTAATTTATTTTACAAATTTGTGAATACTAGTACTAATACAAGGAGTAAACATACTTTAACGTTATGCTTTATTTCTTTAAAGTAGGATACTTAATTTTTCCAGTCCACAATAATAATAAAAATAAAAACTACTAGACCTGCATAGTTCATTGTTTAAATTTCCATCCCTCCATCTATCCATCCATTATCTTTTACCTGCATCTTCCTTTTCAGGTTACGGGGGTAAGTAGTGCCCATACTCGGCTATCACTGTGCGACAGGGCTTAATTTTAGCCAGATCCCACCGGAACAGGATCTGGGAATGCGCTTATTTTGACAGAGTGTGTTCCGGTAACTGCTTGGCTCTGGTAACTCTCAGACTTACTAATAACAAAATTATGAACAAATTTGACTGCCTTGAACGAATAAAACTTACCTTGGATATGTAAACTGAAATGTGTACTACCATACTTTAAATAATTTTTTTAATTGGTAAAGACTATAAAAATAAATCTTTCTTTACAATGATCCTGTTTTCCTTTGTCTTAAAATGTAAAAATATCAATGAATGTTTAAAATCATTTGATATTTGTAGTTTTATGTCACATAAGTGGCCCATGGGCCACCAGTAGATGATAATACAGTAGTTAGGGTAAGTTTTGTGGCTCTGGACATTTTAATTTAGTGAGTGAATGAGCAGAAATGGCTCTTTGGATAGTAAAGGTTGCAGACCCCTGGTTTAGAAGAACAGAGAGGCAAATTGTTTTGAGAAGACAGAAAACAGGAGCCAGTTATAAGATTAACTGTTTTCTAACTTTTAAACAAAACTGAAAGTTCAACTTGACATTCTATTCAACTTTAGACAGAGTTCTTTGACTCATGCGTCCACATATTAAGAATACACCAGCATATTAAAGAATGACAACTCATGCAAATAACAAATGATCATAAAATGACAAAAAGTTATTCTGTTGATATATTTGAATTCGAACAAATTTAAAGAAGTCTCTTCTGATTTAATTTGTCTCTTGATTCAAATTAAACTGGAATAAAACAGTGATTTTGTCTTTCACTGCAGGTTTTCAGAGAAAAGGAGATTCGCTGAGAGCTTTAGTGAAAAGGTGTTATCACGTACAGTCTCAGAAAGACAGGTGTATCACTATAGTCTCAGTAGACCAGGGTCTGGTCCACTACAAGCTAATGTATTTTGTTGACTGTCAAATTCAGTGTTCATGCACCCACCTGAAGTCTTAAAAGATTTGTTTGTACAGTAATGCTGGTTTGTTTTTTAATGATTCCAGACTATATGTAAGTCACAGGTTCACACATACATTTTAATCATAATAATGTTTATTGGCTAGTGTGATTTATGTGATGAGTAAATCCTGCACTTTTTCACTGTGTTGTGGAGGGACAGCACTTTCCGTTGTACTTGAACTTGAGGCAAGCCTCCACATTTATTCTCTTATTAATTTAGCACATTCTTGTGTTGGTAATGTTCATGATTTAATCGAGTGATAGTAGAGGGGATAGTTGGCAGCATTCATCTCACATGATAAAAGTGCAGTTATTGAGTTTAATATGGTGTGGAATATGGTATTAATAAGTGCACAAGTATAAGTGGACTTTAAAGGACAACACCCACCGTGACAGTAACAATTCACCATATTGGAGAATTACTGTAGTATTTTATGAATTTTATTTTCATTTTTGCATTTGGGCCAGGCGAGGGTTAAAAAAAAAAAAAAAAAAAACCCACTCCCGAATGAATCCGGAAACCTGGCCGAAGAGTCCCGAAGGGTCATGCCTTTTGTTACATTGATCTCCACCCAGAAAGCAAGGCAGAAGGTAGGAGTGAGTTTCCATGGAGGTTTATGAGAGTGAGAGTAAAACTGCATATTTCCTGGTGCATTTTTGTGTACAACTGGACCAGTGGTCTGCTTTTATTTTTTATTTATTTTATAGACCTTTTTAATAAGATATAACACCGCTGCGACTGTTGCTGGCTGCTCTCCTCTCCTCTGCCCAGAGAGGAGCGAGCCGCGCGGCTTCTCCCGTCTTCTCCCTGGCTCCCCGTTCCGCTGCGTCAGCTTTGAAGTTCGTGCCGGGGCTCGGTTCTGTCCCAGCCTTGTTGCTGGAGCACGGGGAAGCACGGAGAGCACGGGAGAGCACGGGGAAGCCCGCGCGCTCAGAGCTCCGCGCTGCGGCTGCCTTTCTACTCCCGACCTGTCTGGTCAGGGGAGAGAATAAAAAGGCGATGCGGAAATGAATGAATTTGTCGCGATCAAGCGAATTAAACTAGTATGTCTACGTGGATGCTGCTCAGAATATGACAGACATCAGTGAGCAACCGCTTCTCTTTTTTTTTCCTCTCTTAGAGCAGCGGTCATGGAAGTTGATGAAGGCTTATTAAAACTCCGCCTGTAACTCCAAGGCGGAATCTTTAGTGATGTGAATGCCCATATTTGGAGAGGGGCAGATCTTCCCGGAGCTTCTGCTAAAATCTGCTATAAATCATGAAATAACACATTTTGCATTATTTCTCTACAATATAAATAAACGCTCCTGTATTATTTTTAAATAAACTAATAAATATTAATGGCGATGCAATTTGAAAACATGGTGGGTCATGGACTTTAACAATGATGTGCAGTTAAAATGTGTTGCTCTCCTTTAGTGTATAACTACAAAAAGCAAAACTCTTTCAAGTACATAAAAACAATATTTATGTTGCAATATTTGTTACAGCTCTTGTGTTTCTGAGAGATTTCAAACGGGTGAAGCAGAGACTGCAGCACTTCTCTGGAACCTGGACCAGGAGTTTGATTTGTGCTTTGAGGACTTTTGGAAAAGTGGAGGTGACATGGAGCTGTTGTCCCATCCCTTCAACATAAGCGTGGACTTGGTGCCCAATCACATTCAGATGGAGCAAAATGAGTTTCAGTGCAATTCTGATATAAAGAATAAATGTACCGTATTTTTCGGATTATTGGTCACACCGGAATATAGGTCGCAGTGTCCAATTATTGCCAAAAAATTGGAAAAATCCATAAATAGGTTGCACCGGTGTATAGGTCGCACCTACGGCCCCGCCGATGTAACGCGTCATTCACAGCTGACGCGCCGCGTGACCGCTGAGTCAACCCGGCTATATGGACCGAGTGTTTAGCTCTGCTGCTAATGTCTGCCAGAAGCTACCAGAAGCTAACACGAGACGAGTCTGTCTCTGAAAACACGGATAAAAAATTGAATCTCATGTCAAATGATTCATCCAGGACATAGTTAAGTACATTGGAGCCTTATAATTACTCTGTAAGCAGAAATAAATATACACCGAGTGGTTTTGAAGCTATTTATAACGTAAATAGAAGCTAAACACGAGACCAGTCCACCTCTGACACAAATAAAAAATCGAATCTCATGTCAAATGTTTTCTCCAGGACATAGTTAAGTACATTGGAGCCTTATAATTACACTCTGTAAGCAGAAAAATATACACCGATTGGTTTCGAAGCTATTTATAACATACCGTAAACAGAAATACAACCTCAAGCTAATAGAAGCTATGCTAATCAAAGATTGTTGTTGTTTTTTTTATCTCAAACATCTAATAAAGCAACTCACTTGTAAACGTCGACACTGTGATTCCATTCCATTCTGTAAGTTTCAGAAAAATCCGCTGAGTGGTTCTTGACTTATCTTGCTAACAAACAGCAAACAAACAGAGCTAACAGAGCTACATCCAGACCAGGAGGCTGACAGAGTCAGTCCGAGCAGAGGAGCTTTTTTTTCGGACACATGAGCTGGAAACGGTTTTCTTCTTCTTCTTGGGTCGGTGTACTCCTCTGGAAGTGGTACTGCATTGCGCCCCTAGCCGCCGAAAGTGGTACTGCACCATTTTCTGCCAAACTGAAAAAGGCTCATAACTGAGTCAAAAATTGGTCTAAAAATATGGGGAAAAATCCATAAATAGGTCGCACTGGTGTATAGGTCGCAGGCCTTGAAAAAAACATAAAAAGGTGCAACCTATAATCCGAAAAATACGGTATGTCACTACGCCACAAAAATGTCTAGGTCTCATCAGAAAAGTACCCAAGCATTAGGAAACGTGTACAGGTGATACCCTGATGCATGCTCAATAATCCAGGTAGAAAAATCTAAAAAAGCTAAGTCTGGTCCTCTGGACATTCAAAAAACAAAACAAAGCAAAAAGATTTAAATCTTTTTTTTTTTTTTGCTTTGTTTTATTTTGTTTTTTGAATGTCCAGAGGACCCGACTTAGCTTTTTTAGAATGTACAGGTGATTTTATCGTTGTCTGGTAGCACTAACATGTGAACAGAACCTGAACAAGTCCAGGCTCAGTAGCACTCTGACTGACCCACACCTGCAGAACCTCTGTGAGTGAGCTGCAGCCTGATACTGAGAAACTGATGAAAGCCAAACACCAGCTTCGTGTTTCTCACTATTGCCATCTTACTGTTGCTGTTCAGCTGTGTTGCTGTTGGACATGCACCCTTTGACATTTTGCACTACATATAATTATACTGAAATGCCAAAAATTATATATTTCTTTTAACGTCCTATATTTACATTGTTTTATATTTTGTGTTCGGTATTGTTCTTGATACAGAAAAAAAGGTTAAATAACAATAAAAAAATTAACAGACTTTACTTAAAGAAGTACATATTTGCGTTGCATGTACATGTATTATATTATGGAATTTGGCCCGCAGTTATCTGATAGATTTTCATTTTGGCCATTTCAGGGAAAAAGTTTGGGCACCCCTGATCTAGATCCTTCCAGAGCTTCTCTTTCTTCTCCACCTCACATCCAACAGATTGTTGATGACATCTGCAGAAACACACTGAAGAGCGTCAGTAATGACACTGAAGTGACTAACTGCTTTTTTAATTTTTTTCATTGTATCAACTTGTAAATGGGTTTTTGTTTGACTCAGGTTTTCAAAGGCCTTTATAGGACTGTTGATGCTGTGCACTTCCTCCTCCGTTGGAGCATGTGGAGCCACTCTGGACACTGGAGGACAACAGTATGTTCTCACTGGTAGGAATTTGGGGTTTAATGCACAAACATCACATATTGTTCACATCAGTTATTCCATTAACTCATTTCTGCTTCTACACTATAACTGTAGGCAGGCTGGGAGAAGATGGGGCAGTGCATATCTAAATGTGTGACTTCCATGGGCTGTGGGATAACTTGACTGATACCCAAAGGATGAATCTGATTCATTGCTCTGAGAGAGACTGTCTGCTAGGTATGGGAAAGATTAACTTCTAAACTGTGGTTGAAGTATAATTTTGTTTGTTTAGGCAGTAAAGAGCAGTTGAATGTGGTAGCATGACAGTTCAGTGATTAGCACTGTTTCCTCACAGCAAGAAGATCCTGGGTTCAATCCCTGGTTGGACCTGGGGGTTTTCTGTGTGCAGTTTGCAAGTTCTTTTCTAATGTTTGGGTACTTTTCTGTGTGGGTTTTCTCTGGGTACTCAGATTTCCTCCCACAGATCAATAACATGCATGTTAGGCTGCCTTCAGGACCAACCCTTGTAAAAAAGATCTGATCTCAGTGGGATTTGCTTGGATAAATAAAGGTTAATAAATAAATGCCACTCTGTTTGCCACAAGGATATGAGATGCATGCAAGTTTCTTATCGCCACCAAATCTGGACGCAGGTCAGTTGTAAACAGAGAAAACCGTCCCTGTGACTCAGACTGCTGACCTACATGCAGCCTCCAGGGATTTTTGCAATCTAAAACCAGTTGTCCCTCCCTTCACCTGACAGAGTGACCAAGTCTGCTGTTGCTTGTGAAAGTTTTGGAGGTCCTGACCTCACAATACTTCTGCCTCTCCTCAAGAAGGGTGGATTCTGATGACTATCCGGGGGTGTGGCCTGATGTGTTCTGATGGGGATAAAAGCTGGTGTTCTCTTGAGAGGGGAACAGATCCAAGGAAGTGCAAGCTCCTCCCTTTCGATTGCATCACATTGTGACAACTGGCTCCTACTTCAGCATCCAATGATGACTCTGATGATGAAAAGCTGTTTCTTCTCACTGACCATCCTGTTTCTTTGGCGAGTGGAAAATGTTGCAGGAGACTGCAATTGTCACCCTGTCAATGTTGAGGAGGCTTTCTGCAACTCAGATGTTGGTAAGTTTAACTCCTTTAGAGGGAATTAGTCTGAATGACTTTGTTTTTCTTTGTTTGTTTGTTTGTTTGTTTGTTTGTTTGTTTGTTTGTTTTTGACCATACATTCAGGTAAAATACCCCATTCTTATTTTTATTATTAAAAGAGGATATAGTTTATTTTACTTCCCTCCATTTCTGTCAAGTAGGTAAATTGATATCCTGTCAACAAAAGACTTAGCTCTTACTATATCTGAATTATTTAGGCTAAAACGGTTTAATCCTAAAAATTATACACGTTAAAAAATGTCCATCCATCCATCCATCCATTTTCGTCCGCTTATCCGGGGTCGGGTCGCGGGGGTAGCAGCCTAAGTAGGGAGGCCCAGACTTCCCTCTCCCCAGCCACTTGGAGCAGCTCCTCTGGGGGAATCCCAAGGCGTTCCCAGGCCAGCCGAGAAACATAGTCCCTCCAGCGTGTCCTGGGTCTTCCTCTGGGTCTCCTCCCGGTGGGACATGCCCGGAACACCTCACCAGGGAGGCGTCCAGGAGGCATCCTAACCAGATGCCCGAGCCACCTCAACTGGCTCCTCTCGATGTGGAGAAGCAGCGGCTCTACTCCGAGTCCCTCCCGGATGACTGAGCTTCTCACCCTATCTCTAAGGGAGAGTCCAGACACCCTGCGGAGAAAACTCATTTCAGCCGCTTGTATCCGAGATCTTGTTCTTTCGGTCATAACCCAAAGCTCATGACCATAGATGAGGGTGGGAACGTAGATCGATCGGTAAATTGAGAGCTTTGCCTTTTGACTCAGCTCTCTCTTCACCACGACAGACCGGTACAGCGCCCGCTTCACTGCGGACGCTGCACCTATCCGCCTATCGATCTCACGCTCCAGTTTTCCCTCATTCGTGAACAAGATCCCGAGATACTTAAACTCCTCCACTTGGGGCAGGACCTCCTCCCCGACCCGGAGAGGGCATGCTACCCTTTTCCGGCTCAAGACCATGGCCTCGGATTTGGAGGAACTGATCCTCATCCCGGCTGCATCACATTCAGCTGCAAACCGCTCCAGCGAAAGCTGTAGATCACGAACTGATGAAGCCAATAGGACCACATCATCTGCAAAAAACAGAGAAGCGATTCTAAGGCCACCAAAACGGATCCTCTCAACACCTTGGCTGCGCCTAGAAATTCTGTCCATAAAAGTTATGAACAGAATCGGTGACAAAGGGCAACCTTGGCGGAGTCCAACTCTCACAGGGAACGAGCCTGACTTACTGCCAGCGATGCGGACCAAGCTCTGACACCGGTCGTACAGGGACCTAACAGCCCGTATCAAAGGGCCTGGTACCCCATACTCCCGGAGTACCCCCCACAGAACCCCCCGAGGGACGCGGTCGAATGCCTTTTCCAAGTCCACAAAGCACATGTAAACTGGTTGGGCAAACTCCCACGCACCCTCCAGGACCCTGTTGAGGGTGTAGAGCTGGTCTAGTGTTCCACGACCAGGACGAAAACCACACTGCTCCTCCTGAATCCGAGGTTCGACTATCCGACGGACCCTCCTCTCCAGAACCCCTGAATAGACCTTACCAGGGAGGCTTAAGACATTAAAAAATGTCCAGTCTTTACATAATAATTGCATCTCAAAATAACAATTTTAAGTGTTCCCTCCAAGAGAAAAAAAATACAAATTTACTTGTTTTTAAAGGTGAAAATTACAGTTTATTTGAGGGATGTAAAGATTGACTTGATATTCATCCCACTAGTATATGTGGAGGTTAACAAGAAAAATGTACTTATAACTTATTTATAATAAAAAAATAATTTTATGCTTTAACTTTTTACAAAACTCTGTTGTTCTATAACTAATGAAAATCTCAGCAGTTGATTGTCACTTTTTTAAGTGAACCTTTTTGCATTTGAGCCGCCTGAATCGTTTATACAGAAGTTAACTGAACATTTCTCCTGCCAAGAAATTATCTTGATAAACTAAAGAAAATACATTTTGCTTGACTTTACTCATGAGGAAATGTGACTGGTATATCCAATAAAACATTGTTGGGGGATATATTGTGATTTAAAATGGTGGAAGCATGGGTTTTGCTTTTAGGGAGAAGTTTGCAAACCAAAGATTTTAGATTGGGGTGAAATAGGTATATTTAATAATAATGATTAACTACAACATGGCAATGAATTTACTCTTTCTTTTTAAATTTAATTGGATTAACTAATGAAAAAATATAGTATTATTTCATCCCTCTAACTGTCCATCTTATGCTTTAAGTCTTGATACACATCATATAAAGATGCCTTCTGAAACAGGTTCTGGGTGGACTTGTATGTGAAATGATCTTGTAGGACATCCTTGGCTGAATTTCTAGAATTGCTTAAATGCTCAGATAGAGTTGGAACCATATTATCTGGAGTTCTGAAACATCATGTAAATTGTCAACTTAAACATTTTCAATTTCTTGCTAGAGTCAAAAGATAAGTTTTTTTATGTACAGATGTTTCATCAGAATTTGAAAGTCAAGATATGAGGAGGTCAAAGTTGAAGTGGCGCTTATGAGTAAACTGTAGGTTTCCTATAGGGCAATGACTGAACTGAAAGTTGCAAAAAACTTCTGGAAGGGTGAAAGGTCAAACTTTGAGTTACACCTGAACATCTAATCTTAAAATGTAAAAGTGGTTGTTTGCATGTCACCACCTATATCCAGAGGCTGACTGAATGAGGAGCCTAAAGGCAAAGTGGGGATTTTTATATCAGCTTGTCAGAGTCCTGAATTCAATTCTCTAATGTTGACCCTAAAAATGGACAACACACATTATTTAGCTGCAGCTGCTGAAACTGTTGCTGCTTCCATCTCCCTGGCACATGCAAGCCTTTAAAATCTGATCTTTGGAAATTTGTTTCTGCGCTCAACTCTAGCACACTAACACTATGCTGTCTATATTAATGTATATACTGTAAGTATATATATATATATTATTTTTTGTTTGTTTGTTTGTTTGTTTGTTTTTTCTGTAGTTTTCTCCGCAACAGTCACTGGAAGTCGGGTGCTTGAAACTGGGACAGACAACTCTGGAAATGCATCCATTAAATATGACGTCCAAACAATTATGGTACTGGGTGAAGTGGTCCTGTTGAGGAGCAATGAGGGGAATTGGAAATGCTCTTCATCTGTTATTCTGTCTGTGTTTTGATATAGAATTTGAAAAATAACTTAAGTATTGACTTCCATTTTGGTGTGTGGCTACATATAGACATGAAAAAGATTAAAATCAAAAATTGAATTGCCATGTCAAAAACACTCATCTTGAAAACTACACATTACCTATTCATCTCTGCAATAGGGGAGATTGGCATACAGTACTGTTGTTATTCTATTGGTTTATTAACTTGTATATCACCTTTTGGGTTGTTTTTGATTCAGGTGTACAAAGGCAAAAATTTGAATATTAAAGCTGTCTACACGCCTTCCTCCTCTGCATCTTGTGGAGCCACTCTGGACACTACATACAAACTGTATTTCATCACAGGTATAAATTTGGAGTAAAATGCACCAATATTACTGAATTGTTCACATCAGTTATTTCATCAACTCGTTGCTGATTCTGTACTTTAACTGTAGGGAAACTGCAAGATGAGAAAGTGCATATCTCACTGTGCGACTTCATTAAGCTGGATTCTGACTTGAGCATCTACCAGAGAATGAAACTGTTTGAGTGTCAAACATCCGGTTGTGGTTGCTAGGTATGGGAAATATTAACTTCTAAATTGTTGTGGAATCTCTGAAGTTATAATTCTGAGAAGTAAAACAGAATGAGGTTTAAATCTTATTTTTCAACCCCTCAGATGAACATCTGCTTCTCCCTCCCCTACATTATCAGCAACCCAGCAGAATACCTTTGGACTGACTGGATGACTGGAGATACTGAGCAAAACAAAACTTATGTTTGTGCTTCTGGAACAGAGACTGCAAACTACCACAGGATGGCTGATAATCTGCAGCTGTACTGACCAATTTAGGAAATCCTTCCTGCCCTGAGCCCATCATACTGTTTAATTATTAGTTTATTTTCTATTCATATTTACAGCCTACATATACTTTGTATTTCCACTGTTTGTGGTTTTTCCATGGTCTGTTCACAAGCTGCTATGTCACCAGAATTTCTCAGCCTCAAGTTCAATAAAGTTTATTACTGTACAATGAAGAACTTTGAGTGATTCTGAAGAGAATGAAAGAGAAATAAAAGTAGAGGTCATAGAAACTATGGACAGGAAATCTAAAAAAAGTTAAGTCTGGTCCGGTGGACATTCAAACAACGACAACGACGACGACAACGACGACGTCGATGACAACAACAACAACAACAACTGTTTCGTCTTTCATCCGAAAGACTTCTTCAGTCTGTGGACCAGGAAGTGGCAACGATGGAAGAGAACTTAGAGAGGTGGAGGTATGCACTTGAAAGAAGAAAAATGAAAGTCAGCCATAGTAAGACAGATTACATGTGTGTGAATGAGAATGAGGCCGGTGGAACAGTGAGGCTACAAGGAGCAGAGGTCACAAAGGTGCAGGACTTCAAGTACTTTGATATCCCCTGTCCAGGAAAATGCAGAAAATGGTAAAGTACCAGTACTTAGGGTCAACTGTCCAGGAAAATGGGGAGTTTGAAAGGACCAGCATGAAAAAACATGTTACACAGCAAGAGGGATTTATTTTTCAGATTTTAAACTGAATTTCCAGTGATATCTTTGTAGTGATACAACCTTCATCTCTAAAACACTTTTTATTGATCCTCTCAGTGGAACGGACATTAAATGATTCCAATATATCTGAAAAGTATTTAACCAAGGGCTTCTCCTGACAGCAAACATGAATATTAAAGTCCCCAATAATTATAACGTGATCATATTTTGGTCTGATTTCAGCGAAGAAATCAGAAAATTAATTTATGAAATCCTTAGATCGAAACAGTCCACAAATCCAATATCAGAAAAAAATATTGCATAGGGATCAGTTTATTGGCAAGTTAAGAAACACTACACTAAGCCGTGAACTCAGGAAAATAATCAGAGAGAAACTCGAGTTTGTTAGAGGTGAAGGATGAAGCTCTCCTTTGGGAGATGAAAAACAGGTCTAATTTTACTAAAGATTGAAAAACCACAGGGTTCAGTCAAAGTAACTCAGAGTTCTGTGTCTAAGACAACTACCAGTAAACAAGTTGACCAACATGCAGCTTTAGGTGAGATTCAGCAAACAGTCACATATCAAGGACAGCAGTTAAAGAAGTAGGCAAAAACATTAGCTAAACTTGCCAGCACTGTAAGTGAAATGTGCTGACACATGCAACTGATTTAATCAGAGCCCAAACCAAGAATCAGATCCCAACCTAAATTCACCCCAGATGGTCAGCCCATTTGCTTTAAATGCAAAGGCATAGGACATATTGCCCGGATGTGTCCGCAACTGAGGCATGTTACAGAAGAGGCTGTCCCTGTCACTTCTGTGAGTTAGGGAAACATGAACCCTCAGTTGTCCTGAGCCAGACAATTATGCCCCTTTTCCACTCGCTCGGCGCAGAGCGGATCAGTCAGGTCCAGTCTGGTTCAATTCGGCTCGGCTCACATGTAGCTCTGTTTCCATTCACTTCTGTAGCCCTTTGGTGGGCGGGGTGTAGGATCCTGCTCGTCTCACACGTGGTGGACGTAGTGTTCCCTTGACTATTTTCTTTTGCCATGATATCTATTATGTTTGAGCTCCAACAATACGATCAGCTACGCTACGCTTCGGTTCGGTGCGGGGGAGGACAAGCTCAGATGGAGGATCTGTTGTTGTTGTTCTGAAAAGACCCACAATGCACCTTTCCCCTCCAAACATGATTTATGGCGGATCGCAAACAACTTTTAGGTGCATACCACCACCTACTGTGCAGGAGTGTGTAACCCCTTAACTCCACTTATAATCTATATTTGAGTTTTCATGTAAAAATGTAAATAATGCTTTCTTTGTCTTGTTAATTTCCTCCTTATTCCCTTCTGTTCCTAATATCCCTTTCAAGTTCCATTCTCTCCTCACCTCTCTTATGCCGGGTTCCTACCAAATGCGTTTCGCGCAACTGAAGCAGCCGGTTTACATTGAAAGTCTATGTGGCCGCGCATCTTGGAGCGGCGCGGCATGACGCGGCGCGTCTTCAGCAGTTCAAGTAGCGCGGCAGTGAGCGGCAGCTGTTTTCCGCGCCCGCGGCGCGTCCAGGCAGCGACTGCCGGAGTTCAATACATAGTTTCCACACACGTGACGAGTATTGCGCAATACCGGGTTTTTTGCCACTCGTAAAAGCAGAAATGGCGGACAAACAGACTCGAGCTACCACAGCTAAATACAGTACTAGCTTGACCAAGGCGCAAGAGCAAAATAGCAGTGGTCGGAGTTGAATGAGTTGGAGAAAGAAATCATGGCAGTCGAAGCGGACAACTTGTCACCAAGAAGTTACTCTGATATCATGAATTATTTAATTACTACGAGGAGTGCACAACGAGGAGCTTCACAGCTTTAAAACCAAAAAAGATGTGTAAACTGTCTCAATCCTATCTAACCAGCTAAATAAAGTTTTAACTAAAATAACACACAGCCAACAAACAGTCCAGACTGAACACGGACCAGGACCAGCACTTTGAGTGTTACCGTGTTGGAAGTTAGCATGTAGCATTAGCGACATGCTAAACTAACCACAGCAGTAGACGGTGCTAAATCATGAAGAAAAGAAAAAAAAAACAGCTCCAATACACAGACAGTTGTACTCTAACATTGTCCTGGCATTGTTTCACAAAATGATTTATGTAGAATGTTTTGTTGACCGGACAAAAGCACAACGTCTTCAGAGCAGATCCAAGCCAGACTCAGAGAGAGGAGGGGCTGCTGTGAGCTCCTCCGATGAAATTAATCCACGTTTACTTGTTTTTGGGATTAAGTGAAACCTGCGCTCTGCCCAAACGTCCACCCGACTGGAACACCCACTAGCCCAACATGAAGTAACCATTGCAATTAATTAGAAATAAACAAAAAAAAAACAATGTGAAAAATACACAGCCAGTAGACTGCGCTGTAACTGCTGCTCTAGTAGCGTTCTGCCTCCACGCATGCTCTAGTAGCGTTCTGCCTCCACGCATGAAGGTCTACCCAGAAATTCCACAGATGTTACGTCACATGGGAACTATGTATGAAATGAACCTTGACCTATCTCGGCTGCTCGCCGCGTCGCAGCAACCAATCGGGAGAGACTCTGCTATGTGATGACGCAACGACGACTGGACTTTTTTTGGACTTTTCAAACTTACCCAACGAGCCTCCATGAAGAAACCAGCCTCCGGTAAGAAACTTGGCATTTTTACAGTTGCCGCTGTCCGCTCGAACGTTCGGTCACCCCAAACATAAAAAAGGTTTTAATCTCAACAAAGACTTTCGGAGCTGCAGTTTGGCTCGTAGAAAACCCACTCAAGTAGTAACGGGGCTCACAAACAGCTGATTTATCTGTTCAAGAAACAAAACAAACCCGACTGGAAAAGGAGCCAGATACTCCTCCCACTGCGCGTCCTCAGACGCGTTCGATGTGAACAGCCATCTGTTGACAAGCAGCAAACACAGTGCGGCAGGAGATTTTTTGCTGCGCGAAACGCGTTTGGTGGGAACCCGGCATTACTTTTTCCCCCATCCTCTCTCTTTCTGCTGTGTACTTTGTACACGTCAACAATACATGTTCCACACTTTCTTTTTCTCCACAAGCCTCACAATTATCATTATTTATTTTCCCTATTAAATATAAAAAGTCATTTAAACAAGAGTGTCCTACCCTTAGTCTCATCATTCATTCATTCATTCAACCTTTATTTATACAGGCTAGCCTCATTGAGCCACGGGGACTCATTTACAAGAGGGACCTGTCTCACTCACACCCAGGGTCAATTTAGAGTTACCAATCAGCCTAACATGCATGTTTTTGGACTGTGGGAGGAAACCGGAGCACCCGGAGAAAACCCACGCATGCACGGAGAGAACATGCAAACTCCACCCAGAAAGGCCCCCGGACCGGGATTTGAACCGGGGACCTGCTCGCTGAGAGGCAGCAGCTCTACCAGTTGTGCCACCGTGCTGCCCATAATCATAATGTAATGATGTAATGATGTAATCATAATTATATCTTCTCTTCTGTTTCTTTCTTTGAATTTCTGTATTTTCACTTACCTTTGTATTTTATTTAACTTTCTTCCCTTTTTATCCTCATCCAATTTTTTCTGCCATATATCTGTTTCTTTTTCTTTGATTACTGCTTTTCCTTCACCTTTACCAAATGCGATATGAATTGTTATTTGTGCTCCCGTAGCCTTTTTTGCAAGTCTATCTGCAGCTTCATTTCCCTTCACCCCCACATGTGCTGGTACCCAACAAAACTGAATGTCTATCCCTCTCCTGTGTAGCATGTACAAACTATTATATATTTCTATTATAAAATCCTTTCTGCAGTCTCCATTAGACTGTTAACTTTCTATAGCTGATTTTGAATCTGTGCAAATAACCACTCTGTCCGGTCTAACCTCTTCCACCCACTGAAGGCTTATGATTATTGCTACCATCTCTGCTGTGAATACTGACAGTTGATCCGATAAGTGTTTGGATATTGTTGTTTTAAATTCTGGAATGTATATCCCAATTCCTATATATATAAAGGGTATATATACCTATATATATATAAAGGGTATATATACCCTTTTGTGTTTTTAGAGCCATCTGTCTAAATGTGTAAATAATTGAAATACGATTGTCTAAGGTAAGTACTGGTATTAAACCCTATTTCATACAAATTCCATTTTCTTTTCATTTCTATAACTTTCATATCTATTTTAGTATTTGGAAATAACCATGGAGGTACAGCACTTATTGAGTTACTCTTGGAGAATATTTTGTTTTGTAAACCATAAATTGATGCCCATTTATTTCCCATCCATCCAAACCCAGCCCTTTGATATTTGGAGTACTCCCAACAGTTCTGTATAATTTTTGTTGCAGGATTTTCTCCTTCGCTGCCTTTTAGTTTGTTCCAATAATTAAGTGCTAGCTTTGTTCTCCTAATTTCTAGTGGAGTCTCTCCTGTCTCTATTAAAAGAGCATTAGTGGGAGTGGATTTTATTGCTCCGGTACTTATTCTTAACACCCTGTACAGTATTGTAATGTATCAAGAGTTTTTAATGTTGTTTCTGCTGCTGAATTGTATACTATACATCCATAATCTATAGTTGTTCTCATTAGTGCTCTGTATATTTTTAACAATGATTCTTTATCTGCCCCCCAATCACTTCCAGCTACTGCTTTCATTAGGTTAATCACTTTCTTACATTTAGTTTCTACGTGTTTTATGTGAATTTTCCATGAATATGTTTGATCTAACCATAAACCTAAATATTTGAATTCGGAAACTATTTCTGAAGGTAGATTATGTAATATTAACGTTTCCATATTGACTTTCCTTTTATTTGTAATAACCACACAACATGATTTACTTACTGATATTTTGAATCCCCGTTCATATGACCATGTTTCTATTTTATTAATTGCTCTTCTAATGTTTCCAATAACATGAGACACATTACGTCCTCTCATCCAAATGGCCCCATCGTCTGCATTAAGTGCTGATTGAATGCAGTTACTTAAATTATAAAATATATCATTAATCATGATATTAAACTGGGCGATTTTCTCTGTCTAGCTCCCCCAGTGTTTTTTTGTGTCTGCTCCAGCTGATCAAACACCTTTTCCTGCTTTTCCCTAGAACAGGTGTTTATAACTTTGGTTCATTAGTGCCTTTTTTCTTATTATTCCTTAGTTTGTTTGATGTCAGTATTAAACATTTTAAACGTCTTCACAGTATCCTGGGAATGTTGCTCTGAGTTTCCAGTATGAAGTCCTGGTTTGTTCTATGTTTTGTAGCAATTTTTGGCTGCCTTGTCAGTATTTTTTTATTTAACACATAGGCTATATTTATTTTTTTTCAAGCCTCAAGTCCTGCCTGCATTCTGGGTGCAAGAACTCCATACCGTGATACTAACTACCAGTAACTGCTTTTGAAGGGTAATCTCTCCCCTCCCTTCTTAAACAATACAATCTGCAATGTGACTGTGCAATGTTTTGTGTTAAATGGACACACCTGCCTTGATTGGACACATTGTTAATGCAGGTACTGTATTTGGGCTTTAGAAGGGTCAACAGTCCCTTATAGTGCAACCAGTCTTTGTTCCTTTAACGGTAATGACTGAACTGGAATTCACAAAAACTTCTAGAGGGGTGATTGGTCAGAATTTGAGTTCCACCTGAACAAGTATTCTCAAAATGTAAAAGTGGTTGGTTTGCAAGTTGCCATCCATATCCAGAGGCAGACTGAATGAGGAGCCTACAGGCAACAGGGGATATCTTAGATCTGATAGTCAGACTCTTGACTGCCTTATTTGTATGTCTGCACTAGAAATGTGGATCACATATTATTTGTATTTGATGAAACGCTTGCTATTTTACCTTTGTAGCACATGTAAGCCTTCAAAATCTAAGCTACAGAAACACTTTTCTGCTCTCAACGACGTGTTAACACTATATGCTGTCTGTATTAATGAGTCTGATTAAAGGTGAGGTGAAAGTGAAGCAGACTGCTGACCTGCCTGCTGCATCTGATGATGTTCCAAACTAAAACTAATTGTTCTTTCCTTCATATGTCAGACAAAATGATAGTTTCCTGTTGCCTATGAAAATTTGGGAGGCCCTGACCTCCCAGCCTGATGAGTTAAAGGGGGCGTGGCCTGATGCTATTTGACAGCATAAAAGCCACCTTTCATTTGAGAGGAGAACTGATCCAAGGAAGTGCAAGCTGTGCATCACACTTTGACAGCTGGCTCCTACTTCAGCATCTAAAGATGACTCTGATGATGAAAACTTGTTTCTTCTCTCTGGCCATCCTGTTTCTTTGGCGAGTGCAAGATGGGGCAGAAGCCTGCACCTGTATCAACATTACACCTGAGCAGGTTTTCTGCAAAAGAGATATGGGTAAGTTTATCTCTCTTACAAGGAATCAGTAAAAAGGTTCCTTTTTAATTGGTGTATTTTTCAAAATAGTTATATGACATAAATGTCCCACTCTTTTTTTTATATTATGTTTATTAGATATTTTAATTATTTATACAGGGAAAAAAGAACAATAATGGAACATAACTCCTACAGCTCTTGAAGATTACGGGGGGATTATTGGAGGCGTGGTGGCACAGTGGTTAGAGACGGTGGGCCTGTGATCGGAAGATCGCCAGTTCAAGCCCCGGTACCGACAACATCAAAATATGTGGATGGAAAAAGGTGAAACGCCCACACCTGCCTCCACCCTCATTCGCCCCACCCTGGGCCCCTGAGCAAGGCCCTTAACCCCCTCCATCTGCTCCCTAAAACCGGTCTCTCTTGAAAATGAGTAATCATGTCTCAATGACACTTTCTGAATAAATGGTTACTAGGAGTGGAATTTAGAAACCAAACTTTTACATTGTCTATAATTTGAAATGGTTATGACTTTTTAACAATTTGCTTCATTGCAACATAGGTGGCCCCAAGACAGAACTAAATCACTGTTTTTGAAGGTTTCTCTTCCTACACAATGACCTCTGCAATGTGACTGGTCTTGTTTTAATTGACCATGCCTGCTTTATCTGGACACAATGTCACTGTTGGTATTTATAAAATAAAGGGACAACAGTCCCTTACAAACAATTGTTACCTTGAAGGGCAATGAATGGACTGGATTTCATAAACATTTGGTCAGCATTTGAGTTCTACTGAAACAGCAATTTTTCAAAATGGTGTTTACATCAGCTGGTCAATGATTTCTGACTTCATTCCTTATATGTTGGCTAAATGGGCAGCACACATTATTTAATTGCAGCTGCTTCCATCTTCCTGGTACATGCAAGCCTTTAAAATCAAAATTTTGGAAACATGTTTCTGCTCTCAACTCCAGCATGCTAACACTTTGCTGTCTGTGTTCACGTATCTTCATTTTTGGATTTGTTTGTGCAGTTTTCAAGGCAATAATCAAGGGAAGGCATCTTGTTGACACTGGGAATGACGGAATGAAGAGCGTCAAATATGACGTCCAAGTGACTGAGGTATGGGATAAACTGCTATTTTTTTATTTTTTATTTTTTTTAATTCATTGTATCAACTTGCATATGGATTTTTATTTTGTACTCAGATGTTCAAAGGCACTAGAAGGCATATTGATGCTGTCTACACTTCTTCCTTTATTGGAGCATGTGGAGCCACTCTGAACGTTGGAGAACAAGCATATGTTCTCACTGGTAGGAAGTGGAGTAAAATGTACAGACCTCACAAATTTTTTCACATCAGTTATTCCATTAACTCATTTTTGCTTCTGCACTTTTTCTGTAGGCTGGCTGGGAGATGATGGTGCAGTGCATGTCACAATGTGTGACTTCCATGTGCTGTGGAATGACTTGACGTTTGCCCAAAGGATGAATCTGAATAAATGTGCTGAGGGTGCCTGCGTCTGCTAGGTATGGGGAAGATTCACTTCTAAACTGTTGCAGTGGAATTTTGTTTGCTTAGGCAGTAAAGAACAGGAGAATGTGATTCTGTTTTCCATGATATGAGTTGTATGCAAGTTTCTTATCACCACTAAATCTGGAAGGGAAGTTTTAATAGACGTTAGCAATAAGACCCTTTACTGGGCACATACAGTACATGGAAAGTACGGCAGGTGTTCACAGGAAATGTGAGGCTTGTGTATTCCAAGCAGAGAATGACATGTCCTTATTATGGTGTGTATCAGCAGGGGAAACAAGAGATGTGGGATGATGCACAAAGATGTGTAGTATTGTGTGACTTGGGTTTTTAGCTTCAAAAGACTAGAAGCTGTTCAAGTGACCACAATTTGCGCTCTTACAATACAATGTGATTTTAGCTGTCAGAGATCCAATGTCTTGTTTTTGTAACTTAATGACCACCCTTTAAATGAAGAACTGAGCTGCAACCTGGAAAATCTCCAAAATTATAATTGACACGTAAGTCAGAGTTTCTTTATTTGTCATACGCACCACTCGTGGTACATGTGGTGAAACGAGATTATGTACACATGGTCCCAGTTGCAGCCAACAATAAAATGTATAAGAAAAACCGTAATAAGAACTAAGGAAAATGTTACCTAAAACACACTACGCACTAATGGCATTAAAACATTAGGCTGAACAGCAGCACAAACATGAGTCTGTGTGAGCAGATGAGTATGAATGAAAATAGCAACATGAAACGGATCAGCAGCAGCATGATTTTTTTTTTTTTAAATAGTGGTTCTACACTTGATGCTTCTCAACCTCCTGCCTGAGGGGAGCGGAGCAAAGTGTGTGTGTGTGTGTGTGTGTACTGGGTGAGTGGGGTCCTTCATGATGCAGGTGTCCCTCTTCCTGCATCTGGATGTGTAGATGGTGGGGAGGCTGACTCCAACAGTCTTCTGTGCAGCCTTCACCACTTTCTGCAGAGCTTTTCTTTCTGCAGCCTCCATGCCACACGTTGATGCTGGAACACAGGATGCTCTCCACTGCACACCTGTAGAAGGAGGTGAGAACTGAGATTCCCAGCTGCCTGAGGAAGTGGAGGCTCTGAGCTTTCTTGATCAGGCTGCTGGTGTTGTTGCCCTGGTTGAGGTCGTCTTTCAGGTGCACACCCAAGTATTTGTAGCTGGAAACCACTTCCACTGCAGATCCTCCTCTGTTATTTTTTTATTTTTTTTTTAAATCTGAAGTGCACGACCATCTCCTTAATCTTCACATTGATGTAAAGATTGTTCATCTTGCACCAGCTCTGCAGATGTTCCACCTCCTGTCTGTAGCCGGACTCATTGTTTGTGATGCATCCCACCACCGCTGTATGAACTCCTAACTGACATTTATCTTTTAACCCTTAGGTCACCTCCTTCTTGATCAGCAGCCCAGCAAAGTGACTTTGGACTGACTGGGGACAATGTCCAAGCCAAAACCTACATTTTCATCAAGAGACCTGATGGTTTATGCTCCTGGTACAAAAGCTCTACGCCATCTAAGAAGGACTGATAAGTTTAGCTGCTCTCCTGACTTGTTTAGGAATACCTTCCTGCCCCGAGACATTACTGTTTAATTCCGTCCTTACTTCAAAAACATTTTGTTTGAGCTTCAATTATAATTTCCTATTTTCAATATCTATTTAGATCCTGCGTGTACTTTTTCTGTATTTTTTTGTGGGGGGTGTGTGTAAGTCCACAAGCTTTTGTCAAGTCCACAAGCTTTTGTAACACCAGAATACCTCAAGATCAATAAATGATTATACATATTGAAGCCCCATCATTGCTTTGAAATCTAAAATGATTTTTCTTTGCTTACAAAAGACTGTAGTGTTGGCCCTCCAGCTTGTTTGAAGGAAATATTGTCATGATTGGTAGTTTGAACATGCAGGCAGGATCTGATGATATTAAAAACCTCAAACTGCTTTATTTAATAATTTAAAGAAGTACTGCCAAAAAAAAATGCAAAATTGGAACCCAAAGAGGCACAGCAGGGAGGAAACGATGACTGTCAGTAAACAGCACAATGCAGAACAGAGGAACCAAAAGTGCACAAAAGGTAAAGGAACACTAATCATGAACTGGAAACGTCTGAGGAAAAGACAACGAGGAACAGGTGGGAGTAGAAATTCAACTGGGGAAAAGTAAATACTGGCACAAACGCAGGTAAAACTGGAAGAATGAACTCATCTGATTAAACAAATAAGCTAAAAACATGTCACAGATCCTGACAAATGTGGCATTTTGCAGGTTTTCTTTTCAAAAGAGTTGCATGAACATTTTGCTTTCTACCACATCTAAACATGCTTCATCTCAAAGCCTTCTCTTTGAATAATGGGTGACAAACGGCACAACTTATTAAAAAAATTAATAAAAATCACAGAGCTCCATACCGTGTACGTGTACTGGCGAAATCTACTGTGTGCAATAAAAAAATTATTGTAAACTCAGTGACTTGAATTTTAACAACTCTGCATTTTAACAACTCTGCTTGTGGAGACAAACTTAAGTGCTACAACAGTCATGTGACCAAGATAAGCCGGGAACTCTTTTGATGGATTCAAACAAAACACTGACATATGAAGCCTTTCTTGCATTCACATCTACCTTTTTTCTTTCACTTTTGCTGCTCCCCTTTTGTCACATCACTCTTGAAACTTTGCTCCATCCAGTCCATCCTGCCTGAACTCTCTTCTTCACCTCTTATTTCATACATGTACAGTACTCTGCCTCTGTCAAACTAGCCACTAGGGAGCAGACGCCACTGTTTCTCTTGTGTGCCTGTCTCAAGCCTGGTGAGGGTTGTGTCTGGAAGGGCAGCAAACGTGAAACATGTTGCCAAAACTTATATGCAAGTTCATCTAAGAGAGACCATACCTGATCGGTCAAGGCCCGGGTTAACAAAGACCACCACAGGTGCTGTTGACAAACGGGGTGCTGGTGGAAATTGTGCCACAGTTACTCGAAGACCAAAAGGAAGGAAACATTTCAGGAGACAGAGGGAGAAGAGGGAAGTCAGGAGTGTAAGACTGACTGTGGCAATTCTGAACATGGGGACAATGACAAAGTAGAGAGCTGGCTGGCATGATGCAGAGAAGGAAGGTAGAACTTTATCCAAGAGACCAAGTGAAAGGGCAGCAAGTCTCGCAGCATTGGTGCAGGGTTGAAACTGTTTTACCATGATGTGGATAGAAAGAGAAATGGAGAAGGGGTGGCCATGAAGGTGGAGTTGGCAAAGAATGTAGTAGATGTGAAAAGAGTGTCAGATGGGGTGAAGAAGGTTGATGTACAATGAATAATGCTTAATGTTGTCAGTGGTTATGCTGCTCCAAAGATCGGATGTGATGTAGAAGAGTAAAAGACAGTGTGGAAGGATCTAGATGAAGTTATAAAGGGTATTCCCAGAGAGGAGAGCGTGGTGATTGGAGCAGACCTGAATGGAAATGCTGGTGAATGAAACAAGAGAGAATGAGGAAGTGATGGGTAGGTTTAGTGTCAAGGAAAGAAACCAGGAAGGACAGATGATGGTGGATTTTGCCAAGATCAAGTCAATTCAAGTCAGATTTATTTATATAGCAGCACATAATGGAAATGGCTGTGGTCAACACACATTTTCAAAAGAGGCCTGCAGGCGCATGGAGGAGCACTGATAACTCCAAGGCCTTCTCCTTGTCTGTAAGTTCGAAAGCAGAGGTCATCTTGACCTCGCCTCTGTCTGATAAGCGTGTATTATACAGCACTTCCTGCCTCACTGTCCGGTGCAGTTACTCACTGACGAGAATCTAAGCACGTTGCGTTATATGCTGTGAAATCCTAATTTTGTGACCAAAATGCCTGTCAGGGGAATTTAGTTAAAGGTTATGGATGTTTATTATTAATTAATTTGTGTGAG
>JBBPBX010013670.1:30200-52027 GCA_038048925.1 Garcialebias charrua
TAGCAGATAGTTGTTAAGGGGGATGATACACATTTTCTAATACAGGAGCATAATACAGAAAAATGTGACCACTGTGGAGATGATGAAATAATACAACGTGTAATACTGGAATGTCAGAAATATGAAGAAGAGAGAAGATATATGAGGAGAGATTTTGAAAAGCTAAAAGAAAAGTTTAACATAATAGATAGACTGCAACATAACTTAGTGAGCAAATATAGCCTTTACAAATTATAGGCCCTTACCGTATTTTCCGGTTGATAAATTGTAAACTGGAGCTTATTTATATAGCATTTTCCAGCCCCTATGAGGGGCCCCAAAGCGCTTTACAATACCAACCATCCACCCATTCATACACACATTCATACACACATTCATACACCGGTAGCAGCAGACTGCCATGCAAGGCACCATCCAGTCCTACCGGGAGCAACTCGAGGTTAAGTGTCTTGCCCAGGGACACAACGACACATGGTGTGGGGAACCGGGATTCGAACCTCCAACCTTCCGATTGGGGGCCGACTGCCATTACCACTACGCCACAGCCGCCCACAGCCTATAAGTCGCACCTTTTTGCCTAATTTGCGTGCCCTGCCCTTCCCCTGTTCAAGACTGCTCTGAAAACACATCTCTTTAGACTAGCTTATCGTTAATTTGACTAAATGTACAGTATTTTAAATTCTAAAAAAGCTAAGTCTGGTCCTCTGGACATTCAAAAAATAAAACAAATAGAGAGGTGCGGCATGTTTATGGATTTTTTCCCATGTTTTTAGACCCATCAGATATGACCGTTTTTCATTTTGGCCAAAAATGCTGCAGTACCACTTTTGGCTGCTAGGGACTTAAGCAGTACCAGTATCAGCTGCTAGGGGCACAGGCAGTACCAGTATCGGCTGCTAGGGGCACAGGCATTACCAGTATTGGCCGCTATGGGCGCTAAAGAGACCTCTAGTCTGTGTACGTGCAGATGTACCTGGAGGCGTTACCTGTTTGTGTATTGAGAATAAAAACCCATCACTCATCGACAAATCTCTGAGAGTGAGTGGGAGTATTGATAGAACAACAATGAACGACAACAGAGAAAACCAGAGAAGAACAATGCCGCCGAAGAGGAGATCCTAAACAGCCGAATTCAAGCTGCAGGTCATCAAGTACGCCGCCGATCACGGAAACCGGGCAGCTGACCGGCACTTTGGGGTCAGTGAGAAAATCGTCCGGGACTGGCGGAAAGCGGCAGCAGCGCTCACCACCATGAAGCGCTCCAAAAGGGCGAACCGGGGCCACAAAGCCATGTTGGAGGAGAGGTTCAAGGCGTGGATCATCAAGGAGTGCGTGTGTGGAAGAGGAGTCTCCACTGTCCAGCTACAGCTGCATGCCATGGTGGTGGTGAAGGACCTGGACATTGCGGAGTTTGCTGGGGGGCTGTTGTGGTATTTCCATTTTATGAGACGCCATCAGCTCTCTAAAAGAGCCCGGACCACAATGTGCCAAAAACTCCCGGCGGACTTCAAGGAGAAAGTCACCAGTTTTCATGCTTTTGTCTCCCGCCAGGTAAGCTAACAATTTTTTATGTGTTTATCTTGCTAAATTTTAATATATTAATTTAATATAAAATCGGTAGATGCAGGTCTGTTTGCTCGCTCATAGTGGGTCTGTGGTCTGTGGCTGCGCGCACTCGTTTGTTTACTGTAATGTCTCCCTTTGTCTCCCGCCAGGTCCAGGCCCACGGAATAGCTGCGGACCACATTCTGAACATGGACGAGGTGCCATTGACATTTGACATCCCGATGGGCCGTAGCGTCTCCCAGAAGAGAGAGAAAACCATAAACATTTTGACGACAGGGCATGAAAAGTCCCACTTTACAGTGGTTCTGGCCTGTGGCGCGGATGGGTCGAAGCTCCCCCCATGCTCATCTTAAAGAGGAAGACCATGCCGAAGGAGGACTTCACCCCCCGTGTTGTAGTGGCCGTGAACGAGAAAGAGTGGATGGACGAAGGCATGATGGCCGTGTGGCTGACCAAATGCTTCATCCATCGCCCTGACGGCTTCTTTGAAACAAAGAAGGCCTTATTAATAATGGACAGCATGAGAGCCCACATCACCCCCGCCATGAAAGAGAAGGTTAATGGTACGTACTGACCAAACGCGTTTTCAACGGCAAAAAGGCTCGTCACGCACGCAAGTGGACGCACTGGACCCAGTTGTGTCCTGACCAGAACGAGAAGCTGCGGCGGCGGGGGGTGTGGGAGGAGCTTACCAGTACAACGAGTTCCTCACTGCACTCTGCCAGTCTCTGTAGAGAGCAGACTTGACTGGTCGTGAAGGAGTTGTCGCGAACACACAGATTTCTCTTCCATAGTCCATGACTCCGCGGGTTTTTTCTGTGTCCCAATACGTCACATAGTGCGCGCGCCCCCTCGTTTCCGCGTCCCCCTCTCTCCTCCCCCACTCCCCCCCGACTCTCCCTGATCAACCAGAGTTGAACGGCGTTTGAACGTTTGAACGGCGAAAACGTTCAGCAATGTTCAACGCGTGCTTGGAGGCTGACGCGGGTTCACGTGCACGGAAAACGCTTTTCCAGCACGCTCAACACGCACGTCACGTGACGCGCGACGCCAAGACGTGGCTGGAGGTGCGTCCCCCATTGACTTTGCATGTAAACTGGACGTTCCTGCCGTTGAAAACGCGTTTGGTCAGGACGTACCATAAGACTTTGAACACAGTGCCAACAATAATCCCGGGTGGACTAACCAAAGTCCAGCAGCCACTCGCCATATCAGTGAACCACAGCTTCAAATGTACTCTTCGTAATCTGTGGGAGGAATGGATGGTTAGCGGGGAGCACAGCTTCACGGCCACAGGGAGAATGAGGCACGCCACTTTTTCACAAGTCATGGAGTGGATCAACAAGGCCTGGACCTCTGTGACCACCAGAACCATTCAGGCTAGATTCAAAAATGCTGGCATCATCCCACCGTCAGCTGGAGCTGAGGACTCAGACAGCGGTGAGGAGGAGGAGATGGAGGGAGAGGGACCATTGAACACCGGTAACCTTCCTCGTTCGCTGGCTGAACTTTTTGCCAGCGACACAGAGGACGAGGAATTTAATGGTTTCTAATAAAAACCGTAAAATAAATATCCATTTCTGTCATCTTTATGGGCGGGTGAGCGTGTAGTAATTTTAAAGCCGCTGTATTTATGTTGTTGTAACCGTCAAAGTGCATTTATTAAATAAAGTTAAACTGAGACACACTCTTACAATAATGTCAGCTAACAAATATATTTTTAGGTGTTTCTCTTGGTAAATTTAAAGGGGACCACATATAGGTCTATAAATTTTTTTGTTATGTCTGTGTGCTATCTTGACAATATTAATTCATTTTAATACACAAAATAATTCTTAGATAATCAATTATACCCTTTTTAATTCTGCCATTTTTAACTTTCGTTTTGAACGACCGGTTTCTGATACAAGTTCTGAAGTCCACGCCCTTCAACGATCTGTTTACGCCCTCTGTAACAGCCAGTATCTGTAATGTGTTGTTGTTTTAAAATTAGCTCTTTTTTATTACTCATTTGACTTACTGTTAGTGCTAGCTTAAGATAACTTACCGAAACCCGTCTGAGCGCGCCGCAATTTGCTGCTCCTTTTAGCATGAGACCACCCGAATCCAATGCTAATGTTAGCTTGTTCCTCTTCCGGTGTTCGCCAGCTCCGCTCGTTGCACGCGGCGATTTTGGGAGTTATCGCTGTTCCAGTCAAGACAACACAAAGTTCACCAAGTGTCTCCCGTAAATTAATCCGTAAGGAGAAGGTCCTCGCTGCTGCGAGGCTGCAGCGAGGCTGTACAGTTGAAGCTCCGCTCCATCCGCCAGAAGAGGGTCCCGTTGCCGCCGGTCCCTACGCCGGGGGTCTGCTCGTTTAATTTTTACCGGCTGCGCGTTGGGAGCGATCGCAAATACACTAAAAATTGAACTAAAACATAAAAATAACAATTATACTTTATTTATAAAGCCATTTAAAAAAACACAGCTGCAACAAAGTGCTGTACACATGAAATTAAGAACATATAAACAAAAGATGAGATGAAATCATGAAAAACAACAGTCATGTGTTTAATACAGAAGTGGGTTGAGCCTAACCAGGGGTTGCTAGGTGAGGGGCTGGACTCAGGTTGTGGTGGGTTGTGGCTGCGGTTGGCTGCGGTTGGCTGCGGTTTGTGACGTCACAAACCGCAGGAAGTGAGGAACGAACCGTTTTTATCACAGACAAATAAATCTACTTAGAGTAAATAAACCACTGGGTGCATTTCTTTGGCCTTAGGACTGTTTTTTTATGAAGTACATACCCAAAGTTGAGTAAAAAAAAACATTAAAAAGTGAATTTTGCATGTGTGGTCCCCTTTAACTTTAACGAAATGCAGGGTTTCCACTCGTTGCAAAGCGGGTCTGGTCTGTGGGTACACGCACTCGTGTTATTTACGTGGTAGCGAAACTATTTAACTTCAGCTGATTTGACCATTTTAATCATTTATTAAGAAAAGTTAAACTGAGACACACTTACAATAATGTCAGCTAACAAATATATTTTTTAGGTGTTTCTCTTGTTAAATTTTAACAAAATGCAGGGTTTCCGCTCACTGCAAAGCGGGTCTGGTCTGTGGGTACGCGCACTCGTGTTGTTTACATGGTAGCAAAACTATTTAAATTTAGCTGATTTGACCATTTTAATCATTTATTAAGAAAAGTTAAACTGAGACACACTTTTACAATAATGTCAGCTAACAAAAATATTTTTTAAGTGTTTATATTGCTAAAATTAAAATAGATGCAGGTCTGTTTGCTTGCTCACAGCAGGTCTGGTCTGTGGCTGCGCACACTCGTGTTGTTTACGTGGTAGCAAAACTACGGTACTTAAATTCAGCTGATTTTACCATTTTAATAATTTATTAAGAAGGTGTTTCTCTTGTTAAATTTTAACGAAATGCAGGGTTTCCACCCGTTACACGCACATGCATTGTTTCATCAGACGTAGCAAAACAAATTTTTAAATCCAGCTCATTTCACAATTACGTTCATTTATTAAGGAAAAGTTCAGCTCAGACACACATTTCTTATAATTTTTAGCAAACAAATAATTGTTTTAAAGTGTTAATCTTTTTAAAGCCTTGCTGTGTGCTCCTGTGGCAGACATTTGCAGCAGAGCAAAACACTCGGACCACATTTCCGGGTTGTCTCAGCTGTGACGCATTACGTCAGCGGTGACGTAGGTGCAACTTAAATAAAGGTGTGACATGTTTATGGATTTTTCCAATTTATTGCCAATAATTGGACAATGCGACTTATAGAAAGAGGAGACTTATAGATCGGAAAATACGGTAAATACAACAAAAATTTGAATAATAGAATTTGATTATGTATATATGGTCTTGAGCCGGAAAAGGGTAGCATGCCCTCTCCGGGTCGGGGAGGAGGTCCTGCCCCAAGTGGAGGAGTTTAAGTATCTCGGGATCTTGTTCACGAATGAGGGAAAACTGGAGCGTGAGATCGATAGGCGGATAGGTGCAGCGTCCGCAGTGAAGCGGGCGCTGTACCGGTCTGTCGTGGTGAAGAGAGAGCTGAGTCAAAAGGCAAAGCTCTCAATTTACCGATCGATCTACGTTCCCACCCTCATCTATGGTCATGAGCTTTGTGACCGAAAGAACGAGATCTCGGATACAAGCGGCTGAAATGAGTTTTCTCCGCAGGGTGTCTGGACTCTCCCTTAGAGATAGGGTGAGAAGCTCGGTCATCCGGGAGGGACTCGGAGTAGAGCCGCTGCTTCTCCACATCGAGAGGAGCCAGTTGAGGTGGCTCGGGCATCTGGTTAGGATGCCTCCTGGACGCCTCCCTGGTGAGGTGTTCCGGGCATGTCCCACCGGGAGGAGACCCAGGACACGCTGGAGGGACTATGTTTCTCGGCTGGCCTGGGAACGCCTTGGGATTCCCCCAGAGGAGCTGCTCCAAGTGGCTGGGGAGAGGGAAGTCTGGGCCTCCCTACTTAGGCTGCTACCCCCGCGACCCGACCCCGAATAAGCGGAAGAAAATGGATGGATGGATGGAGTTTGCAAGTTCTTTTCTAATGCTTGGTTACTTTTCTGTGTGAGTTTTCTCTGGGTACTCAGATTTCCTCCCACAGATCAATAACATGCATGCTGGGCTGCCTTCAGGACCAAGCCTCCCTTGTAAAATAGATATGTGATCTATGTGGGATTTACTTGGATAAATAAAGGTTAATAAATAAATGTCACTCCTTCTGTTCGCCACAAGGACATGAGATGCATGCAAGTTTCTGATAACCACCAAATCTGGAGGCAGGTCAGTTGTAAACAGAGAAAACTAAAAGTTATGCACCATAACTCATGTTCCCTGAAGGAAGGGAACGAGGTGCAACACACTGACTATGGGAAGTGCGCCCCCGCGCGGTTCACCTGAAGTAATACATTCACGCCTTTACGGCAGGTGGGCGTCAGCATCACCACAGAGGCCCTGTCCTCTTGGTATAAAGACGTGTGTACCCATCCTTCTTTCTCTATGTGCACTTCACCAAGCTTGGGCATTGAAAATGGCAAACTGTGTTGCACCTTGTTCCCTTCCTTCAGGGAACATTAGTTATGGTGCATAACTTTCAGTTCCCTTATCAGTCATGTTCACTCGGTGCAACACATTGACTATGGGAACGCAATTCATTCACGCCCATGAAATGCTCAGGAAAATGCATGCTTGTGAGAGCTTCTGCCTTCATACTTTAGGTGTTTTGGCTGTTCTCTACTGTGTGTTAGAGAGTACAGCCTGAGTGACATCACACGCAGTGACATTCAAACTGTAGTGTTTTGCGAACGTGTTTGTGGAACTCCAGTTTGCAGCAGCACAAATGTCTGCCACTGGAACACCCTTAAAAAGAGCCCATGAGGCTACCAGACCTGGAGTGGAATGGGTGTGTACCCCAGAGGGCACCTGTTGACCTTTGCTGCTGTATGCCCTTTTTATGGCCTCAGTCACCCAGTGTGACAGGCGCCATTTTGACAGGGCTCTGCCAGTAGCTGGATTGGCAAAACATACAAACATCTGGTTTGTTTTCCTCCAACTGATAGTTTTTTCAATGTAAGCACTCAGGGCCCTGACAGGGAAGAGTGCTTTCAGCCTCCTCTGTCCCTCAGTGAGGACAAGGGGGAAGGAAATGCTGAGAGCTCAAAGTCCAGACTTCTGGGATTTAAAGTTGGAACCTTTGGTACATATGCGGGTTTGGATGCAAGGTGACCTTTGACCCATCAGGGGCAAACTCTGTACACATTGGGTGCACAGATAAAGCGTGTAGGTCACCCACACATTTAGCTGAGCAAAGAGCTAGGAGCAGAGCAGTTTTATAAGATAACAAATCTATCTTAATGTTGCTAAGAGGCTCAAATGGAGGCTTACACAGAGCATCCAGGACTAACTGGAGGTCCCAGTCTGGGGCCAAAGTCCTGCTGGGAAGCCTTTTTCTCAGTACGCCTTTTATGAACCATATCATGAGAGGGTGGGTACCGGGTGACCTGTCTCCCCAGCCTTCGTGGCACGCCGGGATGGCTGACAAAAACACCTTAATGGTGGAAAAGGAGCGGTCTTTCTATAGCAGGTCCTGTAAAAAGGTGAGAAGCTGGACTAGGTCACATGAATATGAGATAATATTCCTCTCTAGACACCAGGCCTAAAAAACACGCCATTTACGAGTGTAGAGAGTCTGGGTTGACCAGGTTCTCTCTCCCTGTATTGTATTTATGACATTACTGGGAAGGCCGGAGGCCATCAGCCTGTTCCTCTCAGCGGTCAGGCTGAGAATTGCCACAGCTTTGGACGTGGGTGAAGGAGCTGCCCGTGGGCTTGAGTCAGCAGGTCCCTGTGGGGGGGCAGCTGCCATGGTGTCCCTGACAACAGTGAGATCATTTCTGGGAACCACGGTTTCTGTGTCCACCTGGGGGCTATTAATATCAGGGATAGAGCTCCCCTGCGTACACGTTCCAGTGTCACCTGAATCAGAGGGATGGGTAGAAATGCGTAATATAGCGCCCCTGCTTGCCAGCTGTGGGCCAGGGCATCTGTTCCCAGCGGTGCATCTGTTTTTTTTAGTGAGAAGTACAGGGTGCAGTGCGTGCTGGTTTTGCAGGCGAACAGATCGATGGCTGCCCGCCCGTATCGTGACCAAATCTGGTCCACGGCCCGTAGGTTTAGCCTCCATTCTGAGGCTAACAGTGGTCCTTTTGAGAGGGCGTCTGCCCCGTGATTTAGCTCGCCTGGGATGTGTGTCACCCTCGGTGACAATATTCGGGGGCCACACCACGTGAGCAGCTTGTTTGTTTGTCAAGCTGAGGAGGGGTCGGGACCTTGTCCCCCCTTCTCTGTTGATGTAGGACACTGTTGTCCTGTTGTCCGATTTTATCAGGACATGTTTTGTAATCAGCCCCTTTTTTTTGTAAAAGTGCTTCAATGACAGATAAACAACCTTCAATTCTAGGAAGTTGATATGGAGCCTTGCTTCCTACTGTTTCCAGACCCCTTGCGTGTGCTAGTTTCTGCAGAAAGCTCCCCAACCTGTCTTTGAAGCGTCTGTGGTGATCATCACACGAGACGGTACTCGTCCCAGCGGGACGCCTGTTGTGAACACTGAAGGGGCCCTCCAGGGTTCCAGGGTTGTCACGCACTCTGGGCTGATCAATATCTTCTCTGCCCACCTGAGGGAGGCAGGATACATTTGTTTGTTGATCCATATCTGCAGAGGGCATATTCTTAATAAGGCCCGGGGCATACAGAAAATAGCTGCTACCAGCAGGCCCAAGAGACGCTGGCACAGCTTGAGAGGCACTTTCTGGGCTAGCAGAAAACGTGCTAGGCAGAGTTCGAGGGATGAAACCCATGCCTCTGAGAGCCTTGCCCTGTACAGTGTGGAGTTGAGCTATGCTCCCAGAAATACGGTAATCTGGGATGGGGTCAGGTCACTTTTTGCCAGGTTTAAAATAAAACCTGGAGCTTCCAGGTGAGACAGCACCCTCTCTGGGTGCTGCTGCGCCTGGACTCTGTTATGTCTAGGAATGAGCATATCGTCTTAAGAAATTCAGAATTCTGACCCCTCGACCCCCCCCCCTCTCTCAGCGGGGTCAGGACCGCGTCCAGGCATTTTGTGAATGCCCGGGAGACGGTTTTCAGGCCAAAAGGTGCTGCCAAAAGCTCGAACGTGGTGCCCTGAAGGCAGAGTGGAGACATTATCTGTGGCAGGGCAGGATGCTCACGTGGAGGAAAGCGTCTTTCAGATCCAACGTGCAGAGTAATCTCTCGGTTGAACCGAGCAGATGACTTGTCTGAGTGTCAACATCCTTAATTATACGTTTTTATTCTTCCGTTCAGACCTCCGATGTCCAAGATGGGGCCTCAAGCCCTGTTCCGGTTTTGGGACCAGGAAGTGCTCGCTGTGATGGCCCTCTTTTAACATCGCGAGCAGGGGCCACTCTGATCACTCCTTTCTGCATCATAGTCGAGATCTCGTCTCTCCGAACATGAGCACGGTCTGGGCTGATGGAGGACGACAGCACCCCGTGAGAGGAGGTGGTCGCTTGAAGAACTACAGCCGGAGACCCAGGGTGACAGTGGACGTGACCCACGTGCTTGGTTTGCATGTGTACTGGGTCTTTTGATGGACTGAGTTTTATTAGAGGGGGGGTTAGCCGCTTGTGAGATGGCTCCCCGTGCTATAAAATAACACTAGTTGGCATTAAGAAATGGTTGGGTTCTTCCTTTAAAGACCGTGTAAAGTGAAATTAAATGTGTGTTTTTAGTTTGTCACATGGCATAAATATGTGTTATTAATCACCCATTTAAATCTGACTGATTAAAAACATTGTTTACCTTATAAAATTAAGTCTCAAAAATCATGAAAAAACCTTATTTTCTCTTGGTCTGGAACGCTAGGGGCGTGTCAGTGCGTGGGCGTGGTTTCAGGCAGCTGCGCTGGTCCTGCTCGTGTCCCACAGTGGAGAGGCACTGAGGCAGACAGCAGAGCCAGTAAACCTGCTCTGTTTTTATCCGAGTTCTGTCTGTAACAGCAGCTACTTTTTCCAAGAGTTACGCTGTTTTTGTAAATAGTTTTCTTGTGTGTTTTTAATCTGGAATGAATTTAAAAAAAAAAAAAAAAAGAGTTGCACCATGCGGGATTTGAACCCGTGGGCTTTGGGACGGAAGGCAAGCGCTCTAACCATTGTCCCAACCAGGCATTACAGATACTCAGCATAAAACGACGCAGTATAAAAACATGTTATGATTTGTACGGGTGCCCTGACCATTGCGACATCCAGGGAAGATGCACGAACGAGGCATAATTGATTAGCTAGCTAACAATGAACAAAATATCTATGCTATTGCTATCTGATGCTGTCTGCGATTCGCGAGTGAACGGCTCCACCGAGGCGAATTTATACGGCCGGAGCTGCAGGGGGTGGGGGCTCTACTAATGAGGACCGCGTGACGAAACGCGGTCACGTTTAAAACACGCCTAAAAAATCCTGAACCAGAAATATGTTTATACACAGTTTGCTCTATAACTCCAAAATTAATTGAGCTACAATTTTGAGACTTTTTACTCATTTACAAGATTACAATTATCACATTTATAATGTTTATTTAAGAAAATGTTGAAATTCACTTTACACGGTCTTTAATGCTGAGTGGTGGCACAGAACAGCTTGAGCAGTCTGAGACTTTATTGTTGTGCATGGATGGCAATTTCCCTTCATTACACAAGAGTTTGAGTGTTCTTGTGTGTTTAAACGTTCTGAACCAGTTAATCTGTGTTCTTCTTACACAGGTACTGGTGGCAAAAGTTCAACGTTTTCTCACCCTCTGAGTGAAGGTGCCTGTAATGGTGTAGGGACAGCTCAGGGTCATGCAGGTCTCTGCTTTCTCTCCGTACCGCGGAAGAAGTACTGGGTTGACCCGTGGCTTCTGCACAGGGATGCTAAAACACTACAGTATTTGGTTTTAATAGTGCTCCAAAACAACATTTTGTTTTTATCGCACGAACAGGGGAACATGCTGTGTGTTTTAACGAACATCTTTGTCCTTTCCACCATGGTCTCTTGGACCCCGGGAAGGTTTAAGTATATGTGGCTTTCCTCTCCCATGGGTGGAAAAGCCCTCATCAGTGAGGATGTTGGTCGCCAGTGTCACAGCGCGACAACCGGTTCAGTCCTGCTCTTTCCCAGAGCGACTGTCCAGTGCACCCGAAGGGCGGGTAGAAAAGTCTGCCATCCTGTGGACCTCATCCAGTGGCTTTGCCGTCCCTTCCCTTTGTTGGTGGCCCTCTGCAGTTCCTGCAGCTTTATTCATTCATTCATTCATTCAACCTTTATTTATACAGGCTAGCCTCGTTGAGTCACGGGGACTCATTTACAAGAGGGACCTGTCTCACTCACACCAAACAACCATCCACTCTCACACTCACACCTAGGGTCAATTTAGAGTCACCAATCAGCCTAACAAGCATGTTTTTTGGTCTGTGGGAGGAAACCGGAGTACCCGGAGGAAACCCACGCATGCACGGGGAGAACATGCAAACTCCACCCAGAAAGGCCCCGGACCGGGATTTGAACCGGCAACCTTCTCGCTGAGAGGCAGCAGCTCTACCAGTTGTGCCACCGTGCTGCCCTGCCTGGTGGGCCTGCAGCATCGAGGCCGCGCAAGCCGCAGGGCACTGAGCGCGCTAGATCCTTTCCAGCTGCACTACTGACGACATGGTTTGCTGGATATGCCTTGGTGGGTGAGTTCTGGATGAGACAGACCTGTCAGCTCCCTGCCCTCCCAGTCCGGGACTGGGAGAAAGGGGGGGAGGGGTGACCACCCTGGGTGCCGACACTGACCGCATGGTCCCGGTTAAAAAACCCTGGGGACACCGGCGTGTCGTGCCTCACCAAGGTCGTTGCCTCGGGAGGAATAGTTACCCGCCAAGCTTGACTCTTGATGTCTCGGTGGGGGTGCAGGTCATGGCACCTGAGAGACTTGGCCGTCCTGCGGCACATGTCAGGTGGAGCCGGGGTGGGTCCGTCTGCTTCGACAAGCACCGTTGCAGCTTGTTGTGAAAAGTCTTCTGCTCTCTCCTCGACGCCTTGCTCTGTCGTTGGAGGCTTCATTTGGGGCAGTAGTTGGCTTTTTTTCTCTTTGGAGGAGCTTCCCTCTGCTCGTCCTTGTCCACTCCATCAGGGTCCCTTGGGCCCTGACATGGTTAACGTCTGAGAGTCATCCTTAGCCTCATAGGTGGATAAGCTCTCAGCGTCACAATGTTCTCGCCATGGGCATAGGAAAACTATCAGTCAGCGTAGCTGAACAGGTAAGCAGAGATTCCTTCTCCTGGACTGTGTTGGTTGGAGAGCCTCCTTGTTAGTAGGAGCTAAACGTGGAGGTACTTGTGAGCCCGCTAGCGGTGCTAAACGGGCCATCGAGCAACGTAGCAATCGTAAACAAACGTAGTTAGCAGCTGTGGGATGAACTCTATCGTCGATTCGGCTACACAGAATAGCGAAACAGATAATCGGTAAACAAACATAGTTAGCAGCTGTGGGATGAACTCTATCGTCGATTCGGCTACATAGGATAGCGAAAAAGACAAAACATGAGAAGGCTAATTAGCAAGCTGGACCAAGCAGTTTTTCACATACCTCACGATGGAGTCCTTTTTTGTCTGCTCGTAGCCACGCTAATCGTGTTAGCAGCGCTAATCCTGTTGGCAACACTAAATGTTAGCAGCGGTGCATGAGCCCGACATCCGCCCTGCGCTGTCATGGGAGCTCTCGGTTAGCCAAGCTAACCATGGGAGCTAGCCAGTTAGCAGCAGGGGTTACTCGATTTCCACTTGCCTTTCTCCGGAGCCATCCGCAAGAAAAGCGTTGGGTGTCTTTGCGTGTAGCATCCATGAGCAGACCGGACAGGCCTCGTGGGTGTCCGCTGCTGAAAGGGGACGCCACATCCGCTGGAGCAGGTTCGGGAGCCGGGGTTCGCTGACCTACGGGAATTCTTCGTCCGAAGAACTCCTCTCGCTGAGCTGCTCGCGGCTGCTAGCCTGTTATCACTGTTAGCTTAGCAGGTAGCATGATGTGTGGTTAGCGCTCGCTAACCGAGCGGCGAAACAGCAGAAAAAATAAAATGTTGACGACACTAGGTTAGCTTCCCGCTAACCCTAGCACTCACAGAGCGGCCCTCCGTGATGCTCTGGGGGAGCAGAGCTCGCCTCCAGTCGAGCGATCCGTTCACGGAGTCCTCAATCCTGCGAAAGTCAAGTGAAAGCGAGGTGAAGTCACAAAAGAGAAAGAAGGATGGGCGCACGCGTCTTTATACCAAGAGGGTGGGGCCTCTGTGGTGACGCTGACGCCCACCTGCCGTAAAGGCGTGAATGTATTACTTCAGGTGAACCGCGCGGGGGCACACATCCCATAGTCAATGTGTTGCACCGAGTGAACGTGACTGATAAGGGAACAGTCCCTGTGACTCAGACTGCTGACCTGCATGCAGCCTCCAGGGATTTTTGCAATCCAAAACCAGTTGTCCCTCCCTTCACGTAACAGAGTGACCAAGTTTGCTGTTGCTTGTGAAAGTTTTGGAGGTCCTGACCTCACAATACCTCTGCCTCTCCTCAAGAAGGGTGGAGTCTGATGATGACTATCTGGGGGTGTGGCCTGATGTGTTCTGATGGGGATAAAAGCTGGTGTTCTCTTGAGAGGGGAACAGATCCAAGGAAGTGCAAGCTCCTCCCTTTCGATTGCATCACATTGTGACAACTGGCTCCTACTTCAGCATCCAATGATGACTCTGATGATGAAAAGCTGTTTCTTTTCACTGACCATCCTGTTTCTTTGGCGAGTGGAAAATGTTGCAGGAGACTGCAATTGTCACCCTGTCGAGCTTGAGGAGGCTTTCTGCAACTCAGATGTTGGTAAGTTTAACTCCTTTAGAAGGAATTAGTCTGAATGTTTTTTTTTTAATGTTTTTGTTTGACCATACGTTCAGGTAAAAATACCCCATTCTTATTTTTATTATTAAAAGAGGAGAATATAGTTTATTTTACTTCCCTTCTGTCAAGTAGGTAAATTGATATCCTGTCCACAAAAGACTTAGCTCTTATTATATCTGAATTATTTAGGCTAAAAATGTTTAATCCTAAAAATGATACACATTAAAAAATGTCCAGTCTTTACATGTTTGCGTCTCAAATATAAGCATTTTCAGTGTTCCCTCCAGGAAAAAAAATACACATTTACTGTACTTGTCTTTAAATGTGAACATTGAGTAGTTTTTACATCGTTTATTTAAGGGATGTAAAGATTATCTTGACATTCATCCCACTAGTATATGTGGAGGTTAACAAGAAAAATGTACTTATAACTTATTTATAATAAAAATAATTTTATGTTTTAACTTTTTACAAAACTCTGTTGTTCTATAACTAATGGAAAATCTCAGCAGTTAATTGTCACCTTTTAAGTTAACCTTTTTGCATTTGAGCAGCCTGAATCTGTTATACAGAAGTTAACTGAACATTTCTCCTGCCAAGAAATTATCTTACTTGAGAAACTAAAGAAAATACTTTTTGCTTAACTTTACTGATGAGGAAATGTGACTGGTATATCCAACAAAACATTGTTGGGGATGTTTTGTGATTTAAAAATGGGAGAAGCATGGGTTTTGCTTTTAGGGAGAAGTTTGCAAACCCAAAATTTTAGAGGTGGCGAATTAGGTACATTTAATAATAATAATTATTAACATGGCAATGAATTTACTCTTTCTTTTTAAATTTAATTGGATTAATTAATGAACAAATATATTATTATTTCATCCCTCTAATTGTCCATATGCTTTAAGTCTTGATACACATCATGTAAAGATGCCTTCTGAAACAGGTTCTGGGTGGACTTGTATGTGTAGAAATGATCTTGTAGGACATCCTTGGCTGAATTTCTAGAATTGTTAAAATGCTCAGATTGAGTTGGAACCATATTATCTGTCTGAAACTTCATATAAATTGTCAACTTAAATATTTTCAATTTCTTGCTAGAGTCAAAAGACAAGAGGTTTTTTTTTTATGTACATATGTTTCATCAGAATTTGAAAGTCAAGATATGAGGAGGTAAAAGTTGAAGTGGCGCTTATGAGTAAACTGTAGGGTTCCTATAGTTTTTCACAGAGCCATATATATAGCTCTGGTTTTTCAGTAATAGCAAAGGTTTTTAAATTTTTTAAACCAATAACGTGGAATATCTGACCTCTATGACAAAGGTCTGATTAAACCTTAATAAAGATAAAATGCAGCATTGCAAGTTGTGCAAACCCAGCTAGCAGGAAAAACAAATTCCCTCTATACCTCATTTGCAGGAAAGAAATTAATATGTGCAGTGGTTCACAACAGCTGCTCTAATTTTCCTTTTAATAGATTGTACAGCCATGTTTAACAGGTTTACTGTAATTTTTAATGTATTTTCACATGCAGAAAATATAACCTTTTAGTTCTGAACACATTCACCTGTTTTGAACCAATTACCATTTGAAAAACATGCATTTGGCAACTCAGAATTGTCTCCAGGAGACTTTGAGCTAGAATCCAGCTTTTAAATAAAAAGTACAATGTTTTATCAGTGAACTGTATCAATTGTTGTTTTACACAACACAAGAAGATTGAGCTGCAAGTAAATGCCATTAATATTTATCAGTAAATATAAAAACTGTAAACCGTCCCTTACAATTAGTAGTTGCCTTGAAGGGCAATGACTGAACTGAAAGTTGCAAAAAACTTCTGGAAGGGTGAAAGATCAAACTTTGAGTTACGCCTGAACATCTACTCTCAAAATGTAAAAGTGGTTCCATCTTCCTGGCACATGCAAGCCTTTAAAATATGATCTTTGGAAATATGTTTCTGCACTCAACTCTAGCATGCTAACACTATGCTGTCTATTTTAATGTATATACATATTTTTTTTTTTTTGTAGTTTTCAGCGCAAGAGTCACTGGAAGTCAGGTGCTTGAACCTGGGACAGGCAACTCTGGAAATGCATCCATTAAATATGACGTACAAATGAATAAGGTACTGGAGCAATGAGGGGAATTGGAAATGCTCTTCATCTGTTATTCTGTCTGTGTTTTGATATAGAATTTGAAAAATAACTTAAGTATTGACTTTTGACTTCCATTTTGGTGTGTGGCTACATATAGACATAAAAAGATTCAAATAAAAATGGAATTGCCATGTCAAAAACAAATCCAGAAAAACACTCATCTTGAAAACTACACATTACCTCAGTGGTCCCCAAACTACGGCCCACAGGCCGGATCCGGCCCGCCTCCACATTTGGTCCGGCCCCCAGAACAATACCAGAGAGCATTTAGATTTTTTTTCATATGTGTATTTGTATTTGATAATAAAGTTGGACTTTTGCAATAAAATGCTCCTTTTAAGTAAGTAAGCCATTTAAGTAAGATATTCTGCTCTGACAACTAAGCTGAACTTGGACCTGTTAAGATTGTGTACAGCACAACAGAAAGTTTATGTTAAAAGCACTTTTGTTCTGTGAAGAACCCAGAGAGGGTTATTTGGTTATTATTTATTTAATAAATAATGTTTATTTCCTGGATTTTTTTCTGTGAAGAACCCAGAGAGGGTTATTTGGTTATTATTTATTTTATTATTAGTGTTATTATTTATTTTATTAATAGTGTTATAATTTATCTCCTGACTTTTGTTCTGTGAAGAACCCAGAGAGGGTTATTTGATTGTGCTTTCTGGAAAACAATACATTTTTCCATTTAGGCACTCCTGCAATCGTCACACTTTTTCCTGTTACAAACTGACTCCGGCCCCCCACCAGAGAAGGGAAAAGTTATGTGGCCCTCACAGGAAAAAGTTTTGGGACCCTTGCATTACCTATTCATATCGACTCTGCAATGGGGGAGATTGGCATACAGTACTGTTGTTATTCTATTGGTTTATTAACTTGTATATCACCTTTTGGGTTGTGTTTGATTCAGGTGTACAAAGGCCATAAATTGAATATTGATGCTGTCTACACTCCTTCTTCCTCTGCATCTTGTGGAGCCACTCTGGACACTACAGACAAAGAGTATCTCATCACAGGTATAAATTTGGAGTAAAATGCACCAATATTACTGAATTGTTCACATCAGTTATTTAATCAACTCATTGCTGATTCTGTACTTTAACTGTAGGCAAGCTGCAAGATGGGAAAGTGCATATCTCACGGTGTGACTTCATTGAGCTGGATTATGACTTGAGCATCGGCCAGAAACTGAAACTGTTTCAGTGTCAAACATTCGGTTGTGGTTGCTAGGTATGGGAAATATTAACTTCTAAATCGTTGTGGAATCTCTGAAGTTATAATTCTGAGAAGTACAACAGAATGAGGTTTAAATCTTATCTTTTAACCCCTCAGATGAACATCTGCTTCTCCCTCCCCTGCATTATCAGCAGCCCAGCAGAATACACTGACTGGATGACTGGAGATACTGTGCAAGACAAAACTTATGTTCATGCTTCTGGAAAAGAGACTGCAAACTACCACAGGATGGCTGATAATATCTGCAGCTGTACTGACCAGTTTAGGAAATCCTTCCTGCCCTGAGCCCATCATACTGTTTAATTCTTAGTTTCTTTTCTATACATATTTACAGCCTACATATACTTTGTATTTCCACTGTGTATGTTTGTGGTTTTTCCATGGTCTGTTCACAAGCTGCTATGTCACCAGAATTTCTCAGCCTCAAGTTCAATAAAGTTTATTGTATACAATGAAGACTCTGAGTGACTGAAGAAAATGAAAGAGAAATTAAAGTAGAGGCCATAGAAACTGTGGACCGGGAATCTAAAAAAGTTAAGTCTGGTCCGGTGGACATTAAAAAAACAAAACAAAACAAACAACACAAAAAAAGTAGAAATGTTTCGTCTTTCATCCGAAAGACTTCTTCAGTCTGTGGACCAGGAAGCGGCAACGGTGGAAGAGAACTTGGAGAGGTGGAAGGACTTGAAAGAAGAGAAATGAAAGTCAGCCATAGTAAGACAAAGTACATGTGTGAATGACAGGGAGGCTGGTGGAACAGTGAGGCTACAAGGATCAGAGGTCACAAAGGTGCAGGACTTCAAGTACTGTACTTTGCGATCCCCTGTCCAGGAAAATGTAAAGTCCCAGTACTTAGGGTCAACTGTCCAGGAAAATGGGGAGTGTGAAAGCACCAGCATGAAAAAAAATGTTACACAGCAAGAGGAATTTATTTTTTTAGATTTTAAATTGAATTTTCAGTGATATCATCTATGAACAGACCCTGGTTTGTTCAGACTAGGATCTCCATAAGAGCTTGAGTCCGTCACCATATTCTTGTTAAAAATGTACATATGGTAGTATGGTATTTATTTAAGGTGGTATTATTAGGGGGAGTGGTGGCACAGTGGTTAGAGATGGTGGGCCTGTGATCAGAAGATCGCTGTTCAAGCCCCGGTACCGACAACATCAAAAAATGTGGGTGGAAAAAGGTGAAACTCCCACACCTGCCTCCACCCTCATTCGCCCCACTCTGGGCCCCTGAGCAAGGCCCTCAACCCCCACCATCTGCTCCCTAAACAGGTCTCTGTTGAAAATGAGTTCTCTTGGCTCAATGAGACTACCTGGATAAATAAAGGGTAAAAAAAATTGCAGTACATAGCAATTCACTTCAATTCAGTTTATTTATGTAACGCCAAGTCACAACGGAAGTTGTCTCAGGGCACTGTGCAAAAACATTCACATACATAAAAAGCCAGTCAGTAAAGTTATCTATATAACGAGGATGCAAGCAGATTGCACTGAAACTTCACTTTGTTGCAGTCTCTGATACTGAGCAAGCACAAAGGCAACAGTGGAAAAGAAAAACTCCCTCCTAACAGGAAGCAACCTCCAGCAGAACCAGGTTCAGGACGAGCGGCTATGTGCTTCGACCGGTTGGGGTTTAAGAGTACAGGAAGGAGAAACAGACACAGAATGGCAAGTCCAGGTGTACTTTTTATAGGAGGAAAGACCCCCACCACCACCACCACCACCACCCACCGAAACCATACTTCTCACAAACAGTGATTGCTTGTCTAGGTTTTACTTCCACAACTCTCTCCCAGATCTTTATTGTGTAGTTAAGCAACTTATTTCCCCAGTAATTGTTGCAGCTCTTTACATCACTCTTTCTCTTAAAAATAGCCACCAGCACACTCCTCCTCCATTCCATTGGTATTTCCTCATCTCAAAAATGCCACTGAATATCCAAACCAAAAATCTTATTGCCATCTCTCCTTGACATTTCCATGCTTCCACTGGTATGTCATCCAGCGCTACTGCCTTCCTCTTCCTTATCCTCTTAAAAGCTTCCCAAACTTCATTCTCACTAACATTTTCCTCTTCATGATCCACAGTTTCCATGACCTCTACTCGTCTATCCCTTTCATGCTCTTTATTCATTAGCTCCTCAAAATACTCCTTCCATCTTCCTATCCCACTCATCATTATGACCATTTCTATCTTTAACAAGCATAACCTGCTGCACATCCTTTCCAGCCTGATCCCTCGGTTTCACCACACTGCACTAAAACCATAGATATACGGTAAGATCTGATGTAGTATATCTCCGTATCCTTTACATATACTTATTCTTATATTTCCGGATATTCCCTGAAATGGACTGCAATGATCCTTAAAAAATCCCAAGATCCCAAAATCCGGATACTTATCTTTGGCAGGCCCTTGACAAATAACAGCCACATTTATTTTGGATCTGCCGAAGATAAGTACTGTATCCAGATTTTGGGATTTTTTAAGGATCATTGCGGGCCATTTCCGGGAATATCCGAACACAGATCCTTCCATATATCTATGGTTTTAGTGCAGTGCTGATACAGGTCCTTCTTTCCCTCTTTAGTTTCCAACCTCTTTAACAACTCATTATACACCCTCTGCTTTGCCTCCTTTGCTAACACTCTCATAGCCTTATATTGACTCCCATTTTGCCTTAGTTAAATTCTTGCTCTGGATAATTTCCTGCACTTCATTATTTCACCACCAAGCTTCTTTATATTCTTTTATCAATCCAGATGACACACCAAACACTTTCCTGCCTGTCTATTTAATCAATGTTGCTGTAGTAGTCCAGTTATGGAAGCTCTTTCTTACCACCAGAGCCTTTAACATCTCCTTTCTAAACTCCTCACCATTCTTCCTGCCTCAATATCAACCATTCGGTCATCTTTTCTGACTTTACTCCTTACTTCTTCACTGCAACAGTCATCCTACATTCTGCCATTTGATGGTGTCTGGTGACGCTCCCAGAGGAAAAATATACATAATGGAGGCAACATTGCAATAACATTAGCAGAAAAGTGCAGCTGTCAAGCATCTGGAACATGATTAGGAGAATGAGTTAGATTATAAGGATTTATGATTTACCAGTGCTAGTGGGCAAAAGTCAGCAATTGAGAAAAAGCTGAACTTTCAATACAAACAATTAAGAAAATACACAGCTCAGACGGTTTTTCTGAAGAGACAATATATTATAGAAATAGAGTCCTGTCAAAAAAAATCAAATATATTAGAGAAACAAACCTTTAAAAATTAGATACAACACAAGCTCAGGCATTAAGGGTCAGCAATGGGCCATTCAGAATATCACCAGTGTCATTAGTGCGAAAAGAAGTGGGAGAAACCCACCTAAGACCTGGAAATTGAAACAGTAAAAGTAAGGATCTTCACTTTAAACACACCTCAATATGTACACATCTGGACAAAACCATACTCAACTCTGATCCTTCTCCACAAATCCTCCTGATTCTCTTCTTCAGCCAGTAAACATACTTACCTTTTTACCTTTTGCATCCCTTGAAACTCTTTTTCAAAGTTCAGCATTTTGTGGGTTTTGATTTAACTTAATATTTACCAAAAATTTCACAAACACTGACTTGAACCAACTTCAAGATCTTAAGACTTATTAATTTGGGGTATTTTTATAGGCTACAAAAAAAAAATCTAGTTTTGCTTTAACCATTTACAGACCTCTGCTTGTTGCATTCTTGTCTTTAAAAAATGTCCCTGCCGAGAAACTCCTTGACTCAGGAATCTGAAGAAACTCCTTTTTGTTTTTTTCTTGGATTTACAGCAGAAAAGAGGTGGCTGGTATTTCAAAGAAAACTTGAACAGAGGGGTGTTGTGATACGAAAATGGGGGAAGTTTGAGCTGTTTGGCTTTAGGGAGAATTTACCTAATGATTATCTGAGAGGAGTTAAGTATGTACCTTTAATTATAATTACTTAGTTACCAAATGATTACCAAATTTGCGCATTAATTTTCTATATTGAATATGAACTATTAATGAAAATATGCATTTTATCCCAACAACTTGTTTCTTACATTTGAGCTCAAATCTGGGGCTTCAACAATATATGTATGTGCTGTAAGCCATCATTTAAAAATGTATTTTCAAACAGGTTCTGGGTGGAGTTAGATTCAATGTGTAGAAATGTTCTTGAGGGCATCCTTGACAGAATATCTGGAATTGCCTGAAACTGCAGATTTAGCCCAAGTCAGATTATCTGCAGTTCTGAAACTTTAGTACATTATTTGCTTAAATAGTTTAATTTTCTTGCTAAGGTCAGAGAAGTGGAAACACAGATGCATGTGCTAATGCTTTACTAATACATATGAAAGTCCTGATATGGAGATGTCAAACTTGGAACAGAGCAGAATCTCTGTGTAAA
>JBBPBX010013671.1:33153-52024 GCA_038048925.1 Garcialebias charrua
AAGTTTAAAGGTATTACTGGGTAGATCTGACCCACCAATGCAAATTATTTGCTTTAAAAAAACGAGCATTTTCAGTGCATGTATTGAACGCCTTTTTCTGTATTGAACGCCTTTTTTGATTTTCAGTGCAGATTTCTGCTGACTGCAAACTTTGAAGAAAAAAAATAAAAAATAAAAAACTTTGATGTGAAAATAACAGCAGGGAGGGAACGCTGGATGAAACCAATGAAACTTTTGTTGATGAACTTGCAACCGAGTAAAGAAGTAAGGTATCTGATTTGAGTTAATCAACAGGAAACAGAGTCTGCTTTAATGATCCTTTTCAGGTTTGTCTTCATAGTTCAAAGTCAAATAGTCAGATTTTCGTGTGTTTTCATTGTTTAAACTGTGGATTATGATAAAGTGTACAGCTAAAAATTAAAAAAGGAAAAAGTTGTTCATAAGACAAACTAAATAATGCCAATGTTATTAAGTCCTGTATTTTGTAAATTCTACATAAAATGTTGGGTAAAAGGGATTTGTATTTCTATAATATTAATGTACATACGATATAACATCTAAAAACAAGTTAAAAAATATATATATTTTCAAGGACATTATAAGATATTGTATCTTCTACCTGCTCCTTTTCGAACAGAAAACATCAAATTTGCATGTCACTCGGGCATAATTATTTGTATTAACTTTTATTATTTTAGTTGTGCTATCCTATTTTCTTTCTTTTTTGTCTTTTCTGTTTGTTCGAAAAAAAAAAAAAAAAAAGTTGCCTGAGGTCCTCCAGGGTTTCAAGCAAATCTTTAGGTTTGGCCCCCTTGTGTCACTGAACTAGACTAAATATACCCTCTCTCTCATTTTTGGAAGGTGAAGCCAGCAGGAACTGAGCTGCCATGTTGTAATTCTGGGATCACAATTGTGTGCACTAGGGATGTGGGGCTTTGGACTAGTCATCTGCTCTGTCCACATACATAGTGAAACAAGCTTTCTTTTAACTAATGGAATAACTAAATATATTTAATAATGTCAGAAAATTAAATATGTGAACATACAGCAGTGATGCTGCTGTACTCACGCCGGCTTCAAATTCCAAGTACAGTATTTTGAGTTTCATTATACATCTAGCTGTTTTTGTTTTGTTTTATACAATTTCTTCTATTTACGTTTCATTTTATATGCTTTTATATGATTGTCTATTGTTACCTGTATCTCATCTGTGTTCTTTGTTTAAAACAGGTTTCTCTTGTAAATAAGTTCTCGAGACTCAATGAGATTATTTTTTCCTTTATTCTTCTTTCGGCTGCTCCCTTCTTCAGGGGTTGCCACAGTGAACTAAGTCGCACAAAGACGTGGCAATTATTTTTACGCCGGATGCCCTTCCTGACACAACCACAGACCACCGAGCTACCACAGCCCTCTGTGTGGAGCAGAGCACTGCTATCTTGAATGCCCGGAGGAGCAGATGGTGGGGGTTAAGGGCCTTGCTCAAGGGCCCAGAGTGGGGCAGGTGTGGATGCTTCAACTATCCCGCCCACATTTTGATGTTGGTACCGAGAGTTGAACCAACAATCTTCCGATCACAGGCCTTGCAACTCAATGAGACTAACCTGTAAATAAAGGTTGAATGAATGTCACTGGGATGAAATTGTATCAAATATATTTGTTTATTTATAGATGGACAGAGGAAGGGTATTTCCAATTCCCCTTCTTTGCTCTGTGACAACAAACAAAAAACAAATATGTGTCTTTTTCAGGCAAATTAGGCCCATAGTTGAAAAATGCCCTCTGAGTAACTGGGGTACATTTACATTTTACTTGTTTAAACGTTGATTAATGTACATTGCACAATCTAAATAAGTAAAATCAAACAGTGAATGCTACTTTGAGAAATTAGGTTAACCTCTATCTAAATGGGGAGGTTTTGCATTCTGTAGCATCAGAAATTTAACAAAATGGTAGCAGGTAAATATAATAGATGGATGATTTGTTTAAATAAAAATAATATTTTTAGAGTACAAACTTTATTCGTACTAGATGTCAGTTGAGATGTAACACTTGACTATTTTTTTTTAATGTAACTTGGTTTGTAATCGCCAAGGCCAACTACTTGGCTAAAGAATACAGCTGATGCAGGTAAACACAGTCTTGAAAAGAGGTCTACAGGAACAGAACCCGAGCAATCAAGCCAAGTTCCATCAGAAACAGTCTGCTGTGTGGTAAAAGTTGTTGGTTACTAATGGTTCCTTCCTTGCCATTGGTGGGTGGAGTACAAAAAAGAAAAATGCACTTTGTAGAGATCATGTTTTCCTCTCAGCAAGCACATGCTCACTGCTGTGAATAAAAACACATGGGACTCAAAAATGAAGAAATGAAAAAGCAAAGAAATAGGACAGTTGGAAAGGAGTAGCCTTTTCTTTTTTTCTTTGCAGCGAGATGGGACCAGAATGAATTATGCTATTTTATAGCAAATACATGTGAAGAATAATGATGTTTTTTGTTTGCATGTTTGCATACATGTACTTCCCACTGCATACATCAATTTTCTGTTCACCATAGCAACAAGAACATGACACCTAATACCTAGAACGCAGCCCAAGTTTATTAATTTATTATACTCAACTACCTGGATCTCATTATACCCTGATTACTTGACCTGTTGAAGTCATGTTTGAAACAGCTGTACACATGCCGCTCTGCAGTTGTAAAATGGTCCCAAGACACAACAAGCCAGCACAGACACACATAATGCTAATGTCTCCTCCTCTGTGGCTCCTTTTCAAAATGCTGGTGGCATTTTTTTTTTACAGAGAGACTGTGACGAATCTTGACAGTATCTCCCTTGTTACTACTACCTCTCCCTCTTTCCTTCACCCCGTATCTGTCATGCAGAAGGTGTTTCAGCAGCAAATGGGCAAAATGCCATATGGAGCAAGGGCTTTGGCATTTGTATTTACTGGGAGTAAAGACGACAAGGTCTTCATTATTTGTCTACTGGACTGCAAATGTGTATATAGGAAGTAAAAAAATAAGGGTTGATATGAAACAGTTGTTTATTAATCAAAAACACCAATTGGGAGTTCATTTGCAACATACAATAAGTCAGAGCTTTAGGTCATGAGATGGAAGAAAATGAATTCAGATTATATGAAAATATGAGGACAATTTCAGGTGGAAAAAGAGAGAATGGGGCTACAATGAGGACAAAATGAACATGCAGGATTGCATGAATGATGAAAACTGATGAGTGGAAGAAAAATATGTAAAGAAAAGTGCAAAACCAGAAAGTAACAAGGAATGGGAAAAGGAGACTGGGATTTATTTTCACCTGTCAACAGCATTTAGAGCTATAAACACATATAAAGCTTGAGCTTTGGGGCACTGGGACATATTGGTCATGCTGTGACTGGTTGTGTGTGATGGATGATTCTCCACAATTCTATAGTTTGTCATCAGGGTGTTGGCTATGTCAGAACCTAGGCTCAGTCTAATCCTCCTTGAGAAATCCCAAACTCATTGTCAGTGTTACACACGTGCAAAGGTAACGGTTTGCTGCACCGATTTATCAAATATATTACCATGAAGACAAAGGTAGATAAACTATTTATGCTAGCAGTAAACAGCTACACATTGTTGCATCTTAAGTAAAATAAATAAAACTTTGTTGAATAAAAAGGTTGATGCTAATTACAACAAAAAATAATTCATAATTTTCTCAATGTATTTGATTGCCTGATGTCTGAATAGGTTTTGGTGAATTATAAACAGACACTCAAATGCTCACTGAACAACTACGATATACAGTACACTACACTAAACATAAATTATTCAAGTCTATTAAACCCATTATTCTTTTGTAGTCCTTACAAGAACGGACACAAAAACCACCATAAAATGTATAATCTGCAGCATAGTCTTCCCTTTACCTAGTGGCCAATTAAGGGTAGCAAACGAACATAAAAGTCTTTGACAATAAAGCCATAACTGTGTGTGAGAAAGAAAGAGATAGGGAGAGAAAGATTTGACAATTACAAGGACATTTGTGGAAAATAGAACCACTGGTGTTTTATATCATTTGTCATCATGGTGTCAAGCAAAGCGTGCATTTGTGCTGTGTGTAATGAACAATATGCAAATCCTCAGTCAGTTTGCAGGCACTCTCACTGCTAGAATGGAAGCAGCTGTTAGGCAGTAATAAAATGAGATTCTAATTCATCTCTTGCAGACTAGAGATGTGAACAAGGTACAGTCATGAATTGAATGTCTTCAATAAAATTGTTTGATAAATGCTTTTTGATGCATTTGTGGAAAAATTGTCAGGAATCAAGGTTTTGAGATTACCATACATACGGTACATTACTTTCATTGTCTGACTAAATTTCTACATTGTGAGTACTGAGTTGGCTTGTGTAGAGAATCTTTATAATGGAAGCGGGGAAAAAAGGATGTGTGAAAATTCTTATACTATCAATAGCTTTGATGCTTTACTATTACAGGGACTTTTCTATTTGTCATCCTAGCACTAAATATGAGCTGAATAATGTAATGCTAATAATGTTTATTCAGTGCACTACATATTCGCAGACAATCATCGTGTGGACCAATGTGTGGGGAGCTGCCTGTATACGTCCAACTGATAAACTGCGAGACAGCAGAATGAGAAAGATATTGCAACGAGGAGAGGGAGAAGAGTGAGAGAGCAGTGCCTCAAATGTCTACAGCCTGCCAGTTTGGCTTTGGAAGACAGTGACCTTGTTTGCATGATTAGTAGAACCACTGAGGCGTGATTGGCCTTGTAACATTATTCTCCCTCTCTCCTCTTCTTGCTGTCATCTCTTATTCATCAGTCTTGTGCTCTTTCCCTCCCCCATCCTCGTTTTTGGCCTTTGTTTGAAAACACTTCGACCAAGAGTTCAATTTATGTGACTAAAAATGAAGTGATGATTCTCGTTTGTAGGAAATTGTGTTCCTTTTGCATTACTTTTATTCCAGCTGAAAGCTATGATATTATCTTATTTGGCTATTGTTTTATTTTGGGAAAGGTGGTGTATCAAAGAAAATAGGAGAATTATGGTATAGCTCCCATCAACAGCTTAGAGTTGAAGAGATAAGTGGTGGGCAAGGTAGTTTAGCAATAGCTGGAATAACAGAGAAATACATTAGAAAAATACAATTGCTAGTTTGCAAAACGTATAAAAGCGAATTGTGCAACATCAGCTGCAGATGAAATGGCTTTGCTGATGTGGACAACATTCTAGAAGCTATAAGGTTGAGAAGTGGACAGATTGGTGGTGAAGAGGTTAAACAGAAAAAAAACCACACCAAGACAGCTATGTACATAAGGATGTCAACTGAAAGATTAAGTGTGGTTGAAAAAGTTAAAAATAGGAGCAAGTTCACCGAAAACTAAGACAGAGAAGATCTCTCATTTGAGACACAAGCTGTGACGGCTAAAATGGCAGTTTAAGATGGCAAGTGAGCAGGCGAAGGTTGGGTTTGTGCAACTGTGATGCACTCTTAGGAAAAAAGCTGTTGAATCTTCAGAGCTGAACAGCACAGGAGGCAGACAAAAGAGAGCCACAAAACACAGCCTTCTTCACTAACCCCATTGGATTTACCAAAACCACTACTGGACCAGAAACAAAGTGGATATTTCACCAGCTTGAAGAAGATGATGGGTAGCAAACTCTGGAACACCTACAAAGACACATCTTGGGCCTTAGGATAATCTAGAGCTCAGATCTATCCACTAGGACTAACTGTAGGAACAGCCCCATTTTAAGTAAACATAGCTTAAATCTCATGCTGCATTTGGTTTAAAATGATCCAGGAAGCCTGGTGGGTCATTTTGACCCAAGGGCAGCACAAAAGTTAAAAGTGGATCCAGTCTGTAGTCAAGGTGGCCTGAGCCAGCTATTTTAAAAATGGTATAAAAGAGATGCCCCAAGTGTGTGCACTAACTGTAGAAGGTCTTGAGAGTTACCAGAAAGGAAAGGAGGGGTGCCCAATAATGACAACTGACAGGTGTTTCAGGTCCACAGAACAAACCAATACAGTACTGTACTGTATAGGGCAGGGGTGTCAAACTCATTTTGATCTGGGGGCCGCATACAGCTTAATCTGATCTCAAGGGGGCCAGACCAGTACACTCATTCCAAAAGTCCACTTTTTTCTTTGTATTAGTACAAAGAATTAATAAATTGTAAAAATATTTACATTAAATTAATTGTCCTTTTACACTTTTACTCAGTTTAACATTTAAGTGCATTACACATTAAAAAACTGATCAGTGATTGCACGTTTTAAAACATTTAGTCAACAAACTGTTTTGTTAAATACCCTGATGCATGCTCAATAATCCAGGTAGAAAAATCTAAAAAAGATAAGTCTGGTCCTCTGGACATTAAAAAAAACACAGTTTTGTTAAAACACTTTCCTGCATGTTAAAAATGCATCAAACCCATCAAAATTTAGAAATGAATTAATTTTAAATCCATCTTCCACATCTAGGAAGCAATTGTGAACACATAAATTGAGCTTTGAGCGTAGCTGTTTTATTAATGTTCATTAGTGAGAACAGAAGCTCTGATGGTGAGTGGTGAGAGAAAAACTGCAAATTCTGTCTCGAGTTCGCCTTTGTGGCGGTGCCGACACAACTGCGGCTTTGTGCACTCGGCCCATCTTTTAAGACGTGTGCGTAATTTCAATCATGTTGTATTATGCCCTGGCAATAAAGATATATTCTATTCTTCTAAAGACCTGAAATCGTTTCTCAAACTCCCTCAGCAACCCTGAAATCTTGTTTTTGTACTGTTTCACATCAGGAGGAACGCACACGGAGACAGGGAAAATGAGCAGAGTCTCCGCTTGCTATCTGCTACGTCTCCCATACTAAAATACAGCGCCCCTGGGTCCAAGATGCACCCGGTTTGAGTAGGACAACATAGGAACTGACTAAAACACAGCGCCTCTAGCGGACAACATAGGAACTGCAGATTTTTAAGAAAATAGCGTATTCTTTTTTTTTATAATTCAGATTTATCCGCGGGCCAACTAAAAACCCCTGGCGGGCCGGATTCGGCCCACGGGCCGGATGTTTGACACCCCTGGTATAGGGCAATTTAGGAGAATCTCACTGTTCAACATCAAAAAGAATTTTTCCAGTATTTTGGTCCATTAGCTGAGTACCGAATGGAAAGTAAGTACATAAGTACTGCTCTGTGTAGAATGTGTGGGGTGAAGGGACTCCCAGGTCACTTGGTGCACAATGAGGAGGTAACACTGCAGAGAAGAGGCTCTGGAAAGGCAAAGGAGACATGATTGTTTCACCAGTCCATCAAATTCCTTCCACTGGGACAAGGCACAGCTATGTTAAAAAAGTGGAATGTTCAGGTGCTGAGGGAGGGATGGTATTGTTGGTGTTGTGACGTGTCGCTGTGTCATTTATGTCAATGTGTGCCTAATTAGTTCATTTGCTCTTAAAGGGGACCACATATTCAAAATTCACTTTTTAATGGTTTTTTTTACTCAACTTTGGGTATTTACTTCATAAAAAACAGTCCTAAGGCCAAAAAAATGCACCCAGTGGTTTATTTACTCTAAGTAGATTTATTTATCTTTGATAAATACACTTCGTTTCCCACTTCCTGCGGTTTGTGACGTCACAAACCGCAGCCAACCACCTCAAACCTGAGTCCAGCCCCTCACCTAGCAACCCCTGGTGATGCTCCACCCACTTCAGTATAAAACACGTCACGGTTGCCGAGACGTTGAAACTGTGCACACACACACTCTCGCGGGGCGACAGTCTGTAACGTACAAGCACCACTGATCGATATACTTTTCAGATTAGCAACTTATTTAGTTTAAGAAAACTTTTCACTTCATCAAAATCTAATCAAAACTTCAGCGTTCTAAATGTAGGTGGTTGCATTTGTTTCTTATACGATGAAGGACTGTTTTTGGCATAACTGCCAGGTTGGCCTAGAGGTAATGATTTGGACTGTCACCCGAAGGACCGGGGTTCGCTTCCCGGTCACGGCATTATTATTTTTTTTTAAGCCTTTTGTTTCGGAGAGATTTCATGTGTACAGCACTTTGTTGCAGCTGTGGTTGTTTTAAATGGCTTTATAAATAAAGTATAATTGTTATTTTTACGTTTTAGTTCAATTTTTAGCGATCGCTCTCAACACGCAGCCGGGAGAAATAAAACGAGCAGACCGCCGGCGAAGACACCATCTGCGTGCGGGAGCTGCTGGCTTGAGGTCCGGGGTCCGGTCAGAGGTTGCCTCATGCGGATAAATTAACTGGAGACACTCGGTGAACTTTGTTTGTGTGTGGACTGAAGCAGCGATCGCTCCCAAAAGCGTCGCATGCAACGAGCGGAGCTAGCACCGTCCGCTCGGAGGAGGAAAAGCTATCATTAGCCTCGGAGGTGGGCTAATGCTAAAAAAAGAAGAAGCTGCAAATGGCGGCGCGCTGACAGCTTTCGGTAAGTTATCTTAAGCTAGCACTAAGAGTAAGTCAAATGAGTAATAAAAAAAGAGCTAATTTTAAAACAACAACATATATATATATATTTTTTCCATTGCCTTCTTTTATTGTTGTTGTTTCTTATTCTATTTTCATTGATTTATTGTTCCAGTTTATTCATCTTTTTATCCTGTTAAGCACCTTGGTCAATGCAAGGCATTGTAGGAAGGTGCTATACAAATAAAGTTTATTATTATTATTATATTAGAGATACTGGCTTTTACAGAGGGCGTAGTTAATGTAAACAGATCTTTGTAGGGCGTGGCTTTCAGACCTCATTATCATAAACCGGTCGTTTTGAACGGAAGTGAAATTTGGCAGAATTAGAAAGGGGATATTTTATTATCTAAGCATTATTTTGTGTATAAAATTGAATGAAAATGGTCTGGAAAGCCCACAGATACACCACAAAAAATTATATGACCTACATTTGGTCCCCTTTAACAGCTGATTGGCTGGAGGCAGTTTAAAAGGACCAAGCTCCACCTGCTGGAGGAGCGAGGGAGGCTGAAGGAGTGACATTGTTATGATGGTTGTTGGCTTTTCGCTCCAGCCTCGCTCCCGCTCCTGTCAGAGATATCTGTGGTTGCACCTTGTCACTGAATCATTGAACTGTTTGTCGTTGGGACTGGGAGTTACCAGCTGTCACTGTATTTACGGTTTTTGGTTGTAGGGTTAGTCTCTGGATCATAGGGCGAGGGGAGCGGCTCAAATCCGACGGTCAACTGCTGGCTGGCTCAGGGCTTCTCTCTCTTTTTGTTTTACCCGGGGCTACCAGTTTAGTGATTTTGGTCTGGTGAATTTGTGATTAAAACTTTGGTTTAAATTACAATTGTCTGGGCTTCATATGTTATGTGTCCTGCCATTTACCCCTAGACTTATCAGGACCATAACAGGTGCCAAAACCAAGTGCTGAAAGCTCAAAGATACTATTAGTGGCATCTTTAAAGGGGACCAAGTATTCAAAATTCACTTTTTAATGTTTTTTTTTACTCAACTTTGGTTATGTACTTCTTAAAAAAACAGTCCTAGGGCCAAAAAAATGCACCCAGTGGTATATTTACTCTAAGTATATTTATTTTTCAGTGATATAAATGTCTCGTTTTCAAATCACAAGCTGCAGGACAACCCACCCCAACCTGAGTCCAGCCCCTCACCTAGCAACCCCTGGTGATGCTCCACCCACTTCAGTATAAAAGACGTCACAGTTGTTTTTCCTGAGTTCATCTCAGCACAATGGCTCCTAGAGTTCGATGTTTCGTTGTTGTTAAAATGCAGTACAGCTAATAACTAATTATCTATTAACAAAAAAACAGATTTACGGGCTCTTAAATCAACCGGACGACTGCTCACGGACCATATCCGGTCCGCGCCGGATGTGGTCCGTGAAAAAAAAGCGGTGCTCGCACTAAGCAGTTAGCAGCCAGTACCGGTATGTTACTCTGCAGCCTTATTGCTTGTTTTCAAAGAGTCAGATGAAGAGTTTTTAACATGGAGGGTGAACTTATGGATGTTTCTCAGCGGCCTACGCGATGCGTCAGCGCCTCATTTGCCCTGCCCAAAATGGCGTCTGCCTCTGGGTCTGACTCAGGGTCCCCTTTGGAGGGCGGAGTTAATGTAAACAGATTTTTGAAGGGCGTGGCCTCATCATAAACAGCTCGTTCAGAACGGAAGTGAGAAAAGGCATAACTAGAAAGGGGATATTTTATTATCTAATAATTATTTTGTGCATTAAATTGAATGAACATGGCCTGGATAGCTCACAGACATACCATAAAAATTTATAAGACCAATATTTGGTCCCCTTTAAACATGGTCAAATGGTTCACTTCAGTAATGTTTTTTACTTTCAGACACACAAATAAAACTAAAAGTAATAAAGTGAAGGCAGATGAAGACTAAAAGAACAAGATAACCTACTGGGAATAGCAAGTGACTGTCAGATAAGGTAAACTTGGATATTAACTCAAATTCCCTAAAGGCATCATGGAATCCTCTCTAAGACCCAATATTTTGAAGTTTTTGAGAACAGCTCATGTCATATTGCTTGAGATTGTGATGGGCTGCTAAAAGCAAATGGGAGAAGCCAGTAAATAGAACAAGGGATAATTACGTCAAACTAGTGGAGAAAGGCTGCAAATAGGAGTGGTATAAAAATGCAGCAATGGGTAAACAGCAAACTTATAAACGCCTGAGTACAGAAAAAAGGAGCAATCAGTAAAGCTCCAAAGGGGGTCGAAGGAACTGCTAGGACACAGGCCAGGGAATAATAAACCCTGGTTGGGCCATCAGGGAGACTGGGTCTGATGTTAAAAACCCAAAGACCCCAATGACACCTGGTAGTATAACAGTATGCGTGTTGAAAAAAATGTTGAGGATAATGTTAATACTTCAAATGGGGGTGTGGTAGTGCAGAGATTAAAGTGAACTTGCCGAATCCAAATGCAAGTTTACTCGCTGTGACAACCCCTGAAGAATGGAGTAGCCAAAAGGAAAAAACAAAAAACAAAACAAAAAAAACACTTCAAATACATAAATGAGAAACATGAGCTTTTAGGAGGAATAAACAAAATGTTGAGAAATTATTTGTAACAAAGAAATATTACCGGTATCAGTAAGTGATGGAAAAATGTTTGCAATAAATTCTACAGATAAATAAAACCCAGTCATCTACACTAACCACTTCATCACTTTTTGTTTATTTAGTTGGGGTAAATGTACTTTGTATTATCGGTGACTGTTTCTAAAATTAAAATAAAATAAAAATGTGAGAATTTCAAATAAAATGTTTACCATAAATAAATAAAAAATACAACCCCCCCCCCCCCTGCAAACTATTGATTGATAACTATGAGTATGTCATATTTACACCAGGTCTAGATAATGTCTTAAAACAGACAGAAAACATCATAATGTTTTTGCTTTAAAATATTTCCTCTATGGATCACAACTGCACACAAAAACATAACCAATTCTTTATTTTATATATATTTTTTCCAAATCACAAAGTTAATTGTAAAGTGTTGTGTTTTTTTTTTTTTTTTTTTCTTCCAGCAGTGGTTTCAGAAATCAATTATTTTACAGGTGGGCACATAACTTATTGTAACAAAGAAATTCCTTGACATTCTGTCTGAGAGGAAAACTGGTTGGGTAGAGGATCAGTCATTGTAGATTGAGTTTTTTCATTGAGATGGAGCTCTGACCTTAAGGTAACAATTTGAGATGGGCAGATACAGACAGAGCCAGGTAAAGACATTTGAATGACAGGGGTAAAATGGTGCTTGACGGCCAACCAGTTAGGGGGTGGCTTCAACTGTCATCTCTGTCAAAATGGGAATAGGAGCAAGATGGAGGGAAACCTGTGTGAGAGAGAGACGGTAAAAAAAGAAAAGATATACAGCGAGATGCCTCAAATGTAAAAAATAAAAAAGTGGCATGCCAATGTCCCCCATACCTGAGGGATTTGAATAGTGAATGTTTGTAATTTTTAGATAAATGATTCCCTGGACTGGAACTGAACAGGGATTACAAGTAAACCTCAATGTTTTTGGTGCAAAATAATCAAGTGGGTAGAAGTTACACTATAGATAAGAAAAGAGGCAGTATTATTATTTTTTTTGATGGATCCTAGCGAGTGGAGGAAGTAATTTTGTTTGCTACCAGATTTGATTACTCAAATAATTGGGGTAGCCAATTTATATATTTACTCACACAAACACACATATATGGGGCATCACAGTAGCACAGTTGGTAGCGCTGCTGCCTCTTAGCGAGCATATCGCTTCAGTTCAAATCCCTGTCCAGAGGCCTTTCTGGGTGGAGTTTGCATGTTCTCTCCGTACATGTGTTGGTTTTCTCCGGGTACTCTGATTTCCTCCAACAGACCAAAAACATGCATGTTAGACTGACTGGTAGAGCTGGGCCATATCATATCGTTACTGGTTTTACCGGTATAAAAAGCTTGCCCGGGCAAAAAAGTTATATCATGTCTGGTTTTATTTTTGCTTTTATGTTGTGTTTTTCTTGATTTTTAATCTGTCTTTTTAAGTACTGCACTGTTTTTTGTTAAGCACTTTGGTCACCACCACCGTGGTTGTGTAAAGTGCTATATAAATGAATAAATGAATGAATGTTACCCTGATATAATAGCATAGACTGAATACTTTACTAAATAAAGTAATTTTAGTAAATTTACCCATTGTTGTTTTATTTAATTTTATATATATAATACTGCAAAGCAATATGTTAAGTACATTTTGTCAAATAAATAAATTATTATTATTATTTTTGGTTATATCAAAAAAATTATCGTTATCGTGATAATGCTCTGATCATTATTATATCAGGGTATCATGAAACAGTCAACGATATTATATCATGATATGCTAATTTCATGATGTAATACGTAAGGGTGCCCCGCCCCCTTAACAAACGAGCGCTTCAAACCAACAAACTGAACTGCGCACCTCCCCTCCACCAGTCTGCGTGCAATGCTTGCTAGCTAAAATGCTAAAAAAACAACTCGCATCTCTCTCTCAGCTTCTGTCTCCCTGCTTAAACTCCAGGTAGAGAGAGCTCAAATGTCTTCCCCCCCACCCCCACCCCGCTCTGAGCAGTCGGTGCTGTGTGTCTCCCCCACTCTAAACAGTCTTTACAAACACGCGTGGCTCCATGGACCAAGAGTCAGGTAATCAGAGACAGATCATCTAAAAAAGCTAAGTCTGGTCCTCGATTATTGAGCATGCATGTATCAGGGTGTGCAGACAGATCAGTTAAAAAAATTAATAATTCCTGCATGAATAGATGAGACTTTTTCAATCTAAATAACAGATCATTTTTATTTTTATACTTGGGAGACTGAATACAGTACTTTACTAAATAAAGTAATTTCAGTAAAATTACCCCTTGTTGTTTTTATTTTATTTTATATACATAATACTGCAAAGCAACATGTTAAGTTAATTTTGTCAAATAAATAAATTTGATTTTTTTCGTTATATCACGAAATTTATCGTTATCGTGATAATGCTCTGAAATATCACAATATAATGTTTGAGCCACATCGAGAGGAGCCAGTTGAGGTGGCTCGGGCATCTGGTTAGGATGCCTCCTGGACGCCTCCCTGGTGAGGTGTTCCGGGCATGTCCCACCGGGAGGAGACCCAGAGGAAGACCCAGGACGCGCTGGAGGGACTATGTTTCTCGGCTGGCCTGGGAACGCCTTGGGATTCCCCCGGAGGAGCTGCTCCAAGTGGCTGGGGAGAGGGAAGTCTGGGCCTCCCTACTTAGGCTGCTACCCCCGCGACCCGACCCCGGATAAGCGGAAGAAGATGGATGGATGGATGGATGTTTGAGGCATATTGCCCACCCCTACTGACTGGTAACTCTAAATTGTCCCTAGGTGGGAGTGAGAGAGTGAATGGTTGTCTTGTTTGTCTCTGTGTCCCTGTGATGGACTGGAGACCTGTCCAGGGTGTTCCCCACCTCTCGCACAGTGATAGCTGTATAGGGGCACCAGTGACCCCCCGCGACCCAAAAAGGAAGAAGTGGGTAATGATAATGTGTAGGCATGTAACGGTTGTAATGGGTTTACCGAACCGTTCCGGTACACCACGTTCGGTTCGGTCCACCTGCGTACCGTTTCAGTTATTTTTTCACTCATTAAACGTTCTTAACAGGGGAATATATGCACTGGGGAACAAAATTTCCAGGGCGCGTTTCAGCACGGACCTATTTTCGCGTGGCACGCGCAGCATTTAGCCTTTAGCATCTCGTGCGGTCTCCTGTTTTTGAACGTTATAGCTTTCTTCAAAAGATGAGCGCACGTGCAGCTTGTGTGGACTTTGTTTCATGAAGACTCTGCAGCAACTGAGTGCGTGACGCAGCAGCAACACGTCACGTGAACGCGCTGGAAACTGTCATCTGAACGTGAACAGCAGCTGTATTAAAACTACTTCATCCGAACGTGAACAGCAGCTGTATTAAAACTACTTCATCCGAACGTGAACAGCAGCTGTATTAAAACTACTTCATCCGAACGTGAACAGCAGCTGTATTAAAACTTCATCCGAACGTGAACAGCAGCTGCATTAAAACTCCTTCATCAGGTAATCACAGCGGTCCAGAGCAATAACACAAGCTGTGAGTTTTTAAATCTCTGAATCTGTCTGAACGTTGTTATATGCGCAGGGTTTAAAGTTACTGAGCGTCGCTATGAGACATTCATCACGTCAACACTTCAAAAAGTTCAGCTCTTTATGAAAAAACTAACTGATGTTGTCAACAACAAGCCCTGGACCAGATTAAAGCCCTGCCTGCCATGATGAAGAGTGAGAGATTCAATTGTTCAAGAGGTATTGTTTTATTATTATCTAAATAATCTTTTTTTTTTAAATCATAATCTTATTAACTTGTTTTTTTTTAAATCTCTTTTGTTTTTTATTTCCAGTCTGTGACAGAGGTAAATCCACCTGCAGCTAAGTGATGACTGAACTGAACTCTGAACTGTTCCCACAGTCCCACCTGTCCCACCAAGAAGAAGTTGTGAGTACAGTAATGAGGACAAATACAGCCACACTGCTGCTACTGGACAAAAACTTGATTAGTTAGATTGTAAACAGTCTGTTGCTGCTTATTGTTCTGACTGTTATTGTATTTATTAAGATTTTTATTATTGTTAGTATAGTTTATTTATTGTAGAGTGCTGTTTATTTAAAATCAGAGTCAGAGTCAGAGAGTCTTTATTGTCATTTGCACCGCATGTGGTACATGTGATGAAAACGAGATTATGTACACGGGGTCCCAGTTACATCCAACAACAAATGCAAGAGAAAAACAGTAATAACATCTAGAATTAACTAAGAAAAACATCAACTAGTAATACACTAAGCCCTAATATAGTGGAAAAACATCATTATAAACAGCAGCACGAACATGAGTCTGTATGAGCAGATGGTCACAGATGAACACAGCAACAAGAAAACAGATCAGCATCAGCATGATGTGATATTTTGCAGTGATTATTCTTATTTATTTATTCATGAGTCTAACAGCCTCAGGGTAGAAGCTGTTCCTCAGTCTAGTGGTTCTACATTTGATGCTCCTCAACCTCCGTCCTGAGGGGAGTGGGGCAAAGAGTGAGTGTGCTGGGTGAGTGAGGTCTTTCATGATGCAGGTGGCTCTTTTCCTGCATCTGGAGGTGTAAATGTCTGTGATGGTGGGGAGACTGACTCCGACAGACCTCTGTGCAGCCTTCACCACTCTCTGTAGAGCTTTCCTCTCTGCAACTGTGCAGCCTCCATGCCACACGTTGATGCTGGAGCACAGGACGCTTTCCACTGCACACCTGTAGAACGAGGTGAGAACTGGGCTGCTCAGACCAGCTCGTCTCAGCCGTCTGAGGAAGTAGTCTTTGATGACCTTTCTTGATCAGGCTGGTGGTGTTGTTGGTCATCCAAATGGGTCACTTTTATTTATTACTACAATACAATACAAACATATTTTTGGCACATTTTCAAAATAAACATTTTGTAAGTCTTTATTTTGTAAAAAAATTTTTTAAAAATTTGTACCGAAAAAACCCGAAAATAAACCGAACCGAGCTCTCCTTGTAGTTGAACCGAACCGAAATGTGATTTTAGCGTACCGTTACACCCCTAATAATGTGTGTTTCTCTGTGTGTCTCGTAGCACTTTGAGATTTTTATTAATGAAAAGTGCATTATAAATTGAATTCATTATTATTGTTATTAATATATATATACACACACACAATATATATTTATATGTATATGTCTACAAATGTCTATACAGGTAGTCCCCGACTTACGAGCACTCTTACCTACGAGGTTCCGGACTTACGAGCTGGCGAACAAGCAGTAAATTTGTGCGTGGAAATACAGGAGGAGCGGAGGACAGCTGAGCAATGAGCTAACATGCTAGCAATGAGCTAACATGCTAAGAGATGTTGCTGTAAACGCTGTGGACCTCGTGAAGCAAGCTGCAGAGCTCGGAGGTGCACAAGCTAACATGCTAACAGACGGAGGAAGAAATGACCAGCTCCCAGTAAGAAATTAACTTTTTTCCCCCTTCATTATGGCTCCTAAATGTATGTAGTTTTTGATAATTATGTAGGGTAATGTGTTAAGATAGGCTAAGTGCTTGGTAAAAATACAGTACTGTACGTATAAGGTGCTTGATGTATGTATCTGATATTAATGATACCCTCTCCACCTTCAGCTCCTCCAACCCAGATGATCTTGTCACATTATACAACACCAGCCTAACCAACATCCTTAACTCTGTTGCTCCCCTGAAAACCCGGACTGTTTCCTTCGCCAACTCTGCATCCTGGTTCACTCCAGCACTCCGCTCCCTGAAAACCAAAGGTCGCCGGCTAGAGCGTCTTTATAAAAAATCCGGTCTCACAATTCACAAGGAACTTTATGCAAACCACCTCATCCATTACAAGAACAGTATTTCTCAAGCCAAATCCAGCTACTTCTCTGACATCATCAGTTCTAATGTTGGTAATTCAAAAACATTGTTCTCTCTCCTCCACCGTTCTGTCTCATCTCCTAACTCCCTGCCCTCTCACATGGTTTCCACAGAATTTTGCAACTCCCTGATGTCATATTTCAATGAAAAGATTACTTCAATTCATAAACACCTTGGTCCAAATACTGCCCCCAACATCCATGTTGAACTCCCCCCCCCTTCTCTGTCTTCTCCCTCCCCTCTGCTGATGACATATCTGACATTATCAGCAAGTCCAAGTCCTCATCCTGTCAACTTGACCCATTTCCCACAGTTCTTGTTAAATCCTGTCTCCCGTCTCTGCTCCCTATCATCACTAATATCATCCACTCCTCCCTGACCTCTGGCATTGTTCCCGCAGCCTTCAAATCTGCTGCCATCACCCCCATCATCAAGAAACCAGGTCTGGACTTCACCAACTTCAGTAATCTTCGTCCTAGGGGTGGGCGATATATCGAATATACTCGATATATCGCGATATTTTAAATGTACGATGGTTAAAAGGGCTTTATCGTGTATATCGAGGATCCTCCTGCTGTCGCGCGGGCGCCCACTCGCCCCCCTCCTTCCTGCAGGCTGCAGGAGGAAGGAGCTTCGGAGACTTTCAGCACAACATGTAAACACGGCAGAAGAGTGCTGCACGCTGCTGAGGGGGAAAAACAATGTTCTTTCTGAGCTAGTTTGGATTAAATTGTCAGATGAGGGCATAAAAAATGTTTTTGTAGACGATGCTGAAAATAGTCCCGAAGAAAGGTCCGAACTACGAATCTTTTTCACCATTTAAACAGCGGAGTGGAGCATGATGAAACAGCAGAACCAAGTGTTTTTCCAGCTGCTGCTTCATTAAAACAAACCACGGGTCTGAGCTCATTTAGTCATGCGTGCACCGCAGAGAGAGGTGGAGACATTATTAAATCAGCATTTTATCATTATCGCTAAAGACACGGTCCTTAGCGGCTAACAAGATGGCTAACGCGTTAGCGTCTTCTTCCACAGCTGAGACTGACCGTGTCTTTAGCGATACAGCTGATTTAATAATGTCTCCACCTCTCTGTTCACGTTTCTGAGTGGAGGCTGTCGTGTTTTTACACAAGGATTCAATGCGACACTTTGTAGAGCAACTTAGAGAACGTCTTCGTGAACCCGGAAACAACCCCCTGACCCTTTCACAATAAAACCGGATACAGTACACAGAGGCTCACTGTGATAAATCTGTTCTTGTTCAGAGGTTTTGCAGACATTGCCTGAACTTGGCACAGTTTGAAACTTGTGCACATTTTGTGGTTTGTTGTTAAAAATTACCAGCACATGCAAATAGTTGAGAGTTGTTACCTGTGACTGTTCTGGGTCAGTAAATTTTATGGCCACTGTATACACTTTTGTTTTTGTATTTTAAAGGCCTTAAATGTTTTGATTTAATATTTTTTTAATGTTAAAAGCACAAGAGCACCTTTTTAAGTTTAAATTATTTATTCTTCCTTTTTGCTTGAAGTACTTTTTATTTATGTGTGCAATTGATGGTTAAAGGCACGGTCTGCAGTTTCTGTAAAGCCCTGAAACTTAGGAAATTTTCGAGCAGAAACCCTTCTCCCTCCTCCCCCTTGGACTCTGGCTGACCTGAAACTCCGCCTCCTTAGCTCCTCCTCCACAGCTTGGCCTGTCTCGTGAACGCGCATGCATTGTAAACACAGTTCTAAGATGGCGTCGGCGCAGTCACCCGATCGACTATTTCCTTCTCAAATCTTTGCGTATAGGCTCTTTGCATCTGCGGCGCTGACGTCACATCCGCCTGAGCGGATGCGGCTCGCTAACTTC
>JBBPBX010013672.1:7271-21440 GCA_038048925.1 Garcialebias charrua
TGTGTGTGTGTGTGTGTGTGTGTGTGTGTGTGTGTGTGTGTGTGTGTGTGTGTGTGTGTGTGTGTGTCCTTGTTTATGCTACGTTGTAAGGCCCAGTTTTCTGAGTTTTACCAAATTGTGAGGCCCAACTGGTTCTTATGGGGCCCAAAGCCCGGGCCCCATAAGAAGAAGTCCCGTTGGTGGGTTAGGGGTTAGGTTTAGGAATAAGGTGTGAATTGAGGATGTGTTAAGGTTAGGGTTAGGTATGCATTGGTAATGGTTAGGTTTAGGGTAAAGGTCAGGGTTAGGCTATAGAAATGAATGAAAAATGAATGGAAGTCAATGCAATGGCCCCACAAAGATAGTAAAACAAACCTGTGTGTGTGTGTGTGTGTGTGTGTGTGTGTGTGTGTGTGTGTGTGTGTGTGTGTGTGTGTGTATGTATATGTATGTATATATATGTATTTATATAGGTCCTAAAAGTTTCACCTTCCGTCCAGAAGGCTTCATCAGTCAAAAAAACACACAACACAAAACTGATTCTTCCCCCAACAGCTTACTCCAAAGTGGAACAAACCAGTTATGTTGGTGCTAAGATGGATGGAAGGACGGAAGGTGAAACATTTCAGCACAAAAAAGAGAAGAAAAAAAAAAAAGAAAAGAAACTGTCCAGATGACCTGACTGAAAATTGTTGGAATGTATACCTGGATTATTGAGCATGGACTTTGTTGGTTCAGCTACACTATATTTTTATTTTACTCAGAAAGCAACCTCAGCATAGATATTGTGCATTTCTCATTTAACACTTAATTGCTTTTTCAGACTTCATGAGACATTGTTACAAAGTAGTTTGAGTGTGTTATTTATGTATTTATTTTCCATGTAAAGGCACTGGTTTCACTGCAGGCAAGGTAAATAATGCGTCCTGTCTCTACTGGCAAAGTACGCTGCAGATTTAATTCATTCCTCTGTACATTCAGCACATAACCTTCTGGTTTGAAACCCATGTCTTTATAAACCTGCCTGACAATGAGAACCAGTTCTTTTTTTATATTTTAACTAAATGAATTTGCCATCGCCTTGCCTTGTAAGTGACACTTTAATGAAAACTAACTCTGTTGCGACTCTGCTGTGTGCGCAGCTCTGAGACCCGGGTCCTGCTTCTGCACTCTTTTGATAGTGATATTGCAGTGTCAAATGTTAGATGAGCTGGATGTCTGAGTGAAAAATAGGAACGGTGCAACCTCTTTTATTATTCATGAGCGAGGGGACTCTGGTCACTGCAGAGAAATTTATTAGAGGGCAACTCTTTCAACCTTTAAGCAGAGCACCCCATTTGTTCAGGCTGTGAATTCTGTTTAGATATTCTTGGGACAAAATGGGAGTATGGCTTTACGTGTTAATCCAATCAGCAGGTGATAAAGATTACACCAACTTGAATGTCATTATGGTGATCTCTTACATTTATACAAGTATCTTAGGTTGAGCAGCTATTTTAATTACATTTTATTTACTTGTGTTGAAAATGGTGTCAATTATTTTAAAAAGCCCTTTTTTGATGCAATTTTTAAATACAATGATAAAGTGAGGCGTATGTGTTTTCTGTCCCTGACATCATTATTTCCATGAATGTCAAGAATGAATGTACTTTTCTGACTGCTCGAACACATTAAGTTAAAGTTCAAGTACCATATTTTCTAGTGTATAAGTTGCAGTTTTTTTGCAAAGGTTTGCTAGTCCTGTGACTTATACTCCAAAGCGACTTGTATAACTTTTTTAATCATATTTATAACACACATTTTTGACTTGTGCTTTAAATGTTCATTCATACTAACATGAACCAGAGTAAACATTACCATTTGCATCCTCTAGAGGCGCAAGAGGGCCCTCAAGACTTTTGACAACTATTGGTAGGCATAAATGTTGTTCTTGTATCACAACCTCCACCGCCCCCCTACCAAACATTGATCATTAAAGTGATTTTTTTAAGAGAAAAGTTAAATAGAGACACACCTTTGCTACAATGTTGAGCATAGAAATAATTGTTTTTAAGTGTTACTCTTGTTAAATGTCAAAAAATTGCAACAGCGAGTCCTCCCATGTGCGCTACCTTGGCCGCCAATCGATTTTTGGCACGACACTGGCCCACGTTTCCCAGGGTCAGCGGTGATGCATAATCAATGTGACTTGTATGCCAAAGCAACATATGTTTTTTTTTTCCATTTCATTATGCTTTTTTTTAATTGATGCGACTAATACTCCGAACAGTCTTATTTGTTGGAAAACACGGTAGGTTTATTGTCATTTCACCAAATGTGGTACATGAGGTGGAATTAAATTATGTACACAGGGTCCCAGTTACATCCAATAATAGCAAAAATATAAATTGTAAAAAGAAACAATATAAAAGGATCTAATACTAAGAAATACGCTAAACAAATGCCAAACGGTACGCTAAAAGATCTAAGATATACGCTAAACACAAATAATGCAAATGAGTCTGTCTATACTCAACACACGTGCACGTTTGCTTAATAAAATGGATGAAAACATAAAAAAAATATGGGAAGTTTGATCAAATCAAGTTCTAATGATAATAATAATAATGTCACATTTTTGTCATCTGTGTATGTTTCCATACAAGACGAAATTTGACTCTGCATTTAACCCAATCACCACCAGGTGGGGCAGTGGGCAGCTATAGAAAGTGCGCCGGGGAGCAATTGGGATGAGGTGTGCTGCTCAAACACACCACAAGTTATGCCGTGACTGGGGTTTGAACCTGGGTCCTTCGGGTCCCAAGTCGGTTCCCCTGCCACTACACCATCTTGGCCATACTGTAATGAATTCAATTTATACAGCATTTTTCATTAATAAAAATCTCAAAGTGCTACAAAGTGCAACAAAGCAAAAATCAAATAAAACAAGTGATAAAATCAAGTAAAATCAATAATAAAATCAACTAAGATAAAAGACAGAATCATGTGGAGGCAGAATAGGCCTCTATTATAATAATATCATTTAAAAACAAAGTTGACACTATCAGATCTCAGCTCCACAACCTCCCTGATCTTAGTGTACCATCTACCCATCTGCTTTCTGGGACCCTGAGCAGCTTTGATGAAGTCGTTCAGAGTGAGGTAGAGACCATCCTCAAGAAAATGAAGCCTTCATCCTGCGCCCTGGATCCCTTCCCCTCGTCTCTCATAAAATCCAATCACTCTGCAATAAGCCCATTAATCACACAAATAATAAACAAGTCTCTACAATCTGGTCATGTTCCATTGCCTCTAAAAACTGCCATCATTAGGCCTCTTCTGAAAAAATCTAATTTGGATCCCGACATTTTTTCTAATTACCGCCCAATTTCCCACCTCCCATTTCTGTCCAAAGTGCTGGAGAAAGCAGTTGCTGCTCAGCTGCAGGACCACCTACAGCAACACTCTCTGTATGAGAAGTTCCAGTCTGGATTCAGAGCAGCTCACAGTACTGAGACTGCACTGCTGAGAGTAACAAATGATGTCCTCATGGCTGCTGACACTGGTTCTCCCTCCATCCTTGTCCTCCTTGACCTCACTGCAGCCTTCGACACTGTGGACCATAGTATCCTCCTCCACCGTCTTCATGTGGAGGTCGGTCTCTGTGACACTGTCCTGGACTGGTTCAATTCTTTCCTCTCCAATAGGCTGGAATGTGTTAGCCTTGGCAATGCCACTTCCCAGACAGTCGGTGTCTCCTGTGGTGTCCCTCAGGGGTCAGTTCTGGGGCCCCTGCTGTTTTCCCTCTACATGCTGCCTTTAGGTCAAATTATTAATCAGTTCAACATTTCTTTTCACTGCTATGCCGACGACACACAGCTTTACATCAGGACTGGAACATCATCATCATCCCTATCTCCGTCTTCACTCACTGTTCTCTCTGCCTGCCTGGAGGAAATAAAGGCATGGATGAATCAGAATTTTCTTCAATTAAACTGCTCGAAGACTGAGGCCATATTGATTGGCACCCCTCACCAGATACAAACATCAACTTTAACAACAATCTCCTTCTCTGGTCAAGACATCCCCCTCTCCACCTCTGTTACAAATCTTGGAATAAAAATGGACTCTCATCTTACATTTGAAAATCACATTAAGCATCTGTTTAAAACCTGCTTCTTCCATCTTCGAAACATCTCCAGACTTATAATAATAATAATAATGAATTCAATTTGTAATGGACTTTTCATTAATAAAAATCTCAAAGTGCTATCTATAGCCCATCTCTGACTTTTCCTGATGCTGAGAAACTCGTCCATGCCTTTGTCTCCTCCAGGCTCGACTACTGCAACTCCCTGTTTATTGGTATCCCTGGCAAAAACCTTCAGAAACTTCAATACATTCAAAACAGTGCAGCAAGGATTCTGTTGAGAGTTCGTAAATTTGAACATATTACACCCATTCTCCATAACCTCCATTGGCTTCCTGTCACCTACAGAATTCAGTACAAAACTGCTCTCATTACCCATCAATGCTTGCACGGCACTTCACCTGACTATCTAAAGGACATTCTTGCACCATATTCATCCACCCGGTCTCTACGATCACAGAACAGTAATTTCCTTCATATTCCTCGGACCAAATTGAGGACCATGGGAGACCGAGCATTCTGTGTGGCTGCCCCCCGCCTGTGGAACTCCCTCCCTGATGACCTGAGAGCTCCACAGTCACTGGTTGACTTTAAAAGCAGCATAAAGACCTTTCTTTTTAAGCAAGCCTATTCTGCCTCCACATGATTTTATCTTTGATCTTAGCTGATATCATTATTGATTTTACTTGATTTTATCACTTGTTTTATTTTATTTATTTTTTAAGCAAGCCTAATCTGCATCCACATGATTTTATCTTTGATCTTAGTCGATATTATTATTGATTTTATTTGATTTTATCACTTGTTTTATTTTGATCTTTGCTTTGTTACACTTTGTAGCACTTTGAGATTTTTATTAATGAAAAGTGCATTATAAATGGAATTCATTATTATTATTATTATTATTATTATTAAGTTCTAGTGTTTATTATAATAATATTAGTAAACTCTAATCACAATGTTTGTGTATTTTTCCCTCAATGTGGTTATTTTTAGACCGTTGTGTTCTTCCAACAAGGCTGGTGTGGTTACATGTGGTCTGTGATTGTGAGGCTGATCAGATGTACTGCCAAATTATTTGAACATGGACATTCTGCACCTGTTTGGAGCACCTGTGAGTGACTGAGCACCTGTCAGTGACTGAGCACCTGTCAGTGACTGAGCACCTGTCAGTGACTGAGCACCTGTCAGTGACTGAGCACCTGTGGAGGAAGTGGACGCGGGCACACCTTGGCTGCCGCTGCTCCTCGTACTTTTTGCTTTTTGAAGCCTTTTTTATTACTTTCTGCTGTTTTTTTCACCGAGCCTTGTTGGACATTTCTACCTTTCTCGATTGCAGAGTGCGACAGGCGTAAGCCTGTGTACAGCACCTGTACGAGCCGACGCGGACATTTCTACCTTTCTTTGAACCTTTCTACCTTTCTTGAACGCAGAGTGCGGCAGGCGCAAGCCTGTGTACAGCACCTGTGTGAACGGACGCGGACATTTCTACCTTTCTGTGATTAAGTTTTGTGTTTTAGTTAGTTAGTTTTAGAGCAACTGTCTTTTCTGACTGCGTTGTGGATCTGCAAACATTATAAGTTGCCGGTCAAAGCAGATGACCGCTTGTCCTGAGCCTGGGTCTGCTAAAGGTTTCTTCCTTCTAAAAGGGAGTTTTTCCTTTCCACTGATGCCATTGTGCTTGCTCAGGATGGGAGATCGTGGCGAAGCCAAGATTTGACTTGTTTGCTTGATTCATTAGTTAGAAAACTTTCCTAGTCTAACCGGAATTTTAATAGTAGGGGCTGCTAGCTCCCGCTAGCTTCAACACGAATTTAGCTTCGAGAACCACGTAGCTGCACTTATTGTTCGCTTACCTGCTGCCTCTCTCAACTTCCTGTGTCCTCTGGACTGTTCTGGACTCTCTCCTGTACTCCTTCAAGGTAATGCTCGTTCGAGTTACATCTCTCTGCTTCTTGTATATCTTTCTCGGAGCCGTGGGCCTGCTGCTAGCGGCTAGCTCTGTGCTAGCCCCCACCGGCTCGTGGATGTTGACGTATTCCGCTTCGCAGTTGTTTGAACTTAACAACTGCTCCATTCCTCTTTCTATTTCCACCATCAAACAACTGGGACTTCTGCGTAGACCTCGTTACATCCATAGAAGCTCTCGAAGGAAAACCGTTTATTCTCAAGCGAACTCGGATTCGATTAGTGCTGTCTGGGCTGAAAGACGTGTCGCACCTCGATGGCGTCATCAGAACGCTGCGTCTGTAGGCCTTTGTAGTCCTCTGCGCACGAAGTGGCGAGGAAAACGTGGAGTGGATTTCAGTCTGCTTAAACCGGTTCAAAAAGCTCCTATTCCAACTGGTATTAAATTAGAACTTTTCAATGTGCAGTCTCTTTCCAACAAGTCATGTTTAATTCATGATCACATTCTGGAGAAGAACTTGGACCTCATGTGTCTTACAGAGACGTGGCACCAACCAAACGTGTTCAGTTCTCTGAATGAAGCTTGTCCCTCTGGATACAGTTATCTGCAGAGAGCCCGCAGCACTGGCCGCGGTGGTGGTCTGGCTGTAATCTACCGCAGTAATTTAAAATTGTCTCATCTGTCTTCTCAGGACTTTTCCTCTTTTGAATGTCTGGCTTTCAGCTTCAAAGCCCCACTCCTGATGAATGTTATATTAATTTATAGACCTCCCAAACCGCATGTTTCATTTAACTCAGAGATGCATGACCTCCTCACTTTTTTCTGCACCTCCCCTGTGAAGACTATTTTTCTTGGCGACTTAAATATCCACGTGGACAATTCTTCTTCACCTCTGGCAACAGATTTTAAGTCTCTTCTGGACTCTCTTAATCTCACTCAACATGTTGACGCCCCTACGCACAGCAGGGGGCATACTCTGGATTTGGTGATTACAGACACTGTACTCATCAATAACTTATCTGTATATGACCTGGGTGTCTCAGATCACAGGGTCATCTCCCTGGAAGTGCCTTCATCTTCGCCTGCTTCAAACCCAAAACGACCCATCCAGTTCCGTGACCTTAAAAACATTTCCCTTGATGTTCTGTCTGCCGATCTTCACACCCTGACCGCTGTCAATCATTCATCTGCAGATGACTCTGTGGATTACTACAACCAATCTCTTCGGGAGCTCCTGGACCTACACGCCCCCTTGAAGACAAGACTGGTGTCTTTCTCGCGTTCAGCCCCTTGGTACACTGATGAGCTGCGCAAGATGAAGGCAACTGGCCGTGCTATTGAGAGACGTGTAAAATCATCTGGTCTGTCTGTGCATAAGCAGGCATATAAAGAACATCAGAAAGCGTACGCCTATTCTCTTAAAGAAGCACGCTCCAAATATTATTCTAACATCATCAACACCTGCCCTGGAAACTCTAAACAGCTCTTCTCCACAATCACTCGTCTGCTTAATCCCATTAAGCAAACTCTTGAGGACTCTGCTCAAAAATGCGACCTGTTTCTTTCATCTTTTAAAACCAAAGTTGACACTATCAGATCTCAGCTCCACAACCTCCCTGTTCTCAGTGTGCCACCTACCCGTCTGCATTCTGGGACCCTAAACAGCTTTGACGAAGTTGTTCAGAGTGAGGTGGAGGCCATCATCAAGAAAATGAAGCCTTCATCCTGCGCCCTGGATCCTTTCCCCTCTTCTCTCATAAAAACCAATCATTCTGCAATAGGCCCACTTATCACTCAAATAATAAATCAGTCTCTACAATCTGGTCATGTTCCACTGCCTCTAAAAACTGCCATCATTAGGCCTCTTCTGAAAAAATCTAATTTGGATCCCGACATTTTTTCTAATTACCGCCCAATTTCACACCTCCCTTTTCTGTCTAAAGTGCTGGAAAAAGCTGTTGCTGCTCAGCTGCAGGATCACCTACAACAACACTCTCTGTATGAGAAGTTCCAGTCTGGATTCAGGGCAGCTCACAGTACAGAGACTGCATTGCTGAGGGTTACCAATGATGTCCTCTTGGCTGCTGACACTGGCTCTCCCTCCATCCTTGTCCTCCTTGACCTCACTGCAGCCTTCGACACTGTGGACCATAGTATCCTCCTCCACCGTCTTCATGTGGAGGTCGGTCTCTGCGACACAGTCCTGGACTGGTTCAAATCTTTCCTCTCCAATAGGCTGGAATGTGTTAGTCTTGGCAACGCCACGTCCCAGACAGTTTGTGTCTCCTGTGGTGTCCCTCAGGGGTCGGTTCTGGGGCCCCTGCTGTTTTCCCTTTACATGCTGCCTTTAGGTCAAATTATTAATCAGTTCAACATTTCTTTTCACTGTTATGCCGACGATACACAGCTTTACATCAGGACTGGAGCATCCTCATCTTCCACCTTGTCATCTCCATCTTCACTCACTGCCCTCTCTGCCTGCCTGGAGGCAATTAGGGCATGGATGAATCAGAACTTTCTTCAATTAAACTGCTCCAAGACTGAGGCCATACTGATTGGCACCCCTCACCAGGTACAAACATCTCCTATAACAACACTTTCCTTTTCTGGACAAGACATCCCCCTCTCCACCTCTGTTACTAATCTTGGAATAAAAATGGACTCCAATCTTACATTTGAAAATCACATTAAGCATCTGTTTAAAACTTGCTTCTTCCATCTTCGAAACATCTCCAGACTTCGCCCATCCCTAACTTTTTCCGATGCTGAGAAGCTCGTCCATGCTTTTGTCTCCTCCAGGCTCGACTACTGCAACTCCCTGTTTATTGGAATCCCTGGCAAAAACCTTCAGAAACTTCAATATATTCAAAACAGTGCAGCAAGGATCTTGTTGAGAGTTCGCAAATTTGAACATATTACACCCATTCTCCATAACCTTCATTGGCTTCCTGTCGCCTACAGAATTCAGTACAAAACTGCTCTCATTACACATCAATGCTTACACGGAACTTCACCAGATTATCTGAAGGATATTCTTATTCCATACTCATCCACCCGCTCGCTGCGGTCACAGAACAGCAATCTCCTTCACATTCCGAGAACCAAATTAAGGACCATGGGAGACCGGGCTTTCAGTGTGGCTGCCCCCCGCCTGTGGAACTCTCTTCCTGACTGTCTAAGAGCCCCACAGTCTGTGGTTGACTTTAAGAGCGGCTTGAAGACCTTTCTTTTCGACCAAGCATACTCTACCTCCTCATGATTCTACTTTTGATCTTAGCTGATATTGTTATTGATTTTAATTGTTTTATTATTTGTTTTATTGACATTTAATTCTGTTGCTCCTTGTAGCACTTTGAGATTTTCATTAATGAAAAGTGCGTTATAAATTGAATTCATTATTATTATTATTATTATTATTCAGTCAGCATGCTAATCACACGCTCCCTCAGAACTTGCAACGTATGTGGCATTGTTCTGTCTGATAAAACTGCACATTTTAAAGTGACCTTTTATTGTGGACAGCCTAAAGCTCCCAGTATAGCTCTGCGTTGGGCTGAACGCCGCGCCACGCCGTGCGAGCGCCGCGGCACAAGCGCCAAGCTCAAATTTTACGACCGCTCACGCACGTGCGTTGTCTCACAGTAAACTGCCCGAGGGCGGACTGTTTTGTATGAGACACAAATGTATTAAATTCCTTTACTTCATCACTGATCTGGACTTTTCTTTTGTTTTTTTTGCCAAAAGTCAAGTGATCGCTTGAAGCGGTCACCATTCGCTTCCTCCTCCGATGAGGAGGAATGAATGAATTTGTCACGAGCGAACCAAATGTCCAACGTGGATGCGCCAGGTTCTAAATATTTCCTGGTGGGCTGTGGGCTGCAGGACCAGCGCTCCCTGTTTTTATTTTATTTTTTAGAACTTTTTATTAACATATAAACACAGAAAACCGCTGCGCAGCCCTCTGCCTTTTTTTCTCCCACCCGACATGTCAATCAATTCAGTAGGCGTGTCAGCAAATGACCAACAGCGACCTCAATTTGTCCCGTACGCAAACGCTCCGCCCTGCTGCTGCTCAAATTATGTCAAGAATTTGGAGCGTCACGCTGAGCTATACTGTGAACTGCCTGCGCGCAGCACGCGCACGTCAAGCGGCGTGCTGCCCAACGCACAGCTATACTGGAGCCTTAAGTCACACCTGTGCAACAATCATGCTGTCTAATCATCATCTTCATATGTCACACCTGTGAGGTGGACGGATTTTCTCGGCAAAGGAGAAGTGCTTACTAAAACAGATTTCACAGATTTGTGAACACATTTGAGAGGGAAAAAAAATCATATTTTAACATAAAGTCTTAGATCTTTGAGTTCAGCTCATGAAAAATGGCAGCAAAAAAATGTGTTGCATTTTTAGTTTTGTTAGTGTAGTTTGGAGTTCCTAATGGGCTCATGTCGTCTTGGTGTTCCTTAGCAGTTGCATGTACTGCTTATGGCAGGCAATGTTAGGCATATTTGTAATGAGCACATCATTTTAGACACCATCTCCTCCATTCCACATCGATAACATAAATTATAAGAAATTTGCGCTATTTTACAGAGACAGCTTCTGTGATTGTAATGTAAACTTCATCAAGTATGTTTGTCCAATACACACACTAAGAGCAGCTCAAGATGTGGACATCAGAAACTGATAAATCCATCCTAATTCTGCTATTACACTAATCATTAACAAGCTGGAACACAGTTTTATACCATATGCCTCAGTAATAGGTGTTGATTTGGACACTTGGAGACAGCATTGTCAATATTTAAGGAGCTTTAAAGTATTCTTTGGTTTTATGCTGATCTAAATTTGTTTGACCTGCTGTGTTATACTGCCCCACTAAGGATTAAAATCCCATCTCTTTCTGATTGGTCAGGCCAACACAAGAGAGGCATTTTATATTGTATATAATATTATTATAATGGTTTAGATGACAGGACTTCTGTATTTCTGCAGTGTTAATGGGACAGTTTGTTCTTGAGCTTCTCTTATATGAGCCATGTAAATTCAAACAACGCACTGTAGGATTGGGAACAATACTAAAAAGTTTATAATGTACAACTGCTACGTGTAGTTTTAATGAAGGCCATTATGATAGAGGTTTAGCAAAGCATTGGTAAACACCACACGCCTGCCCTGATTGTTTAAAACTTCAAAGTATTAATAATAATAATAATAATTGTCTAATCTTGTCATCTGCGTATGTTTCCCATACACAGACGAAATTCGTCTCTGCATTTAACCCAACCACCTACCAGGCGGTGCAGTGAGCAGCCATAGAAGGCGCTCGGGGAGCTGGAGAAATAGGTGTGCACTCATAGACACCCCAAGATGTGTAGCGGCCGGGACGCGAACCCGCGTCCTTCGGGTCCCAAGTCAAACGCCCTAACCACTACACCATCTTGGCTCCTTAACTGTAGATTGCTGAGATTTTTATTCTGAATGAAATGTCACAGGCTGCCCTTGCTATGTCAGAGCTATCTTTCCAAATGTCACCATCCTCTGGGGGGAAAAAAAGTAAGTGATTGATTGAAACTCTGTGGGGGGTTGTTTGCACTAATCTGAGCATCCTCCAAGGGGTGCTTTTGAGTGGAACAGTGTTCACACATCTATTGAATTTAATTAAATTAAGATTTTGGCTGACAATAACTTTTCTATCATCCCTAGCTTATTGAAAGCTTGGAAAGTTTCTCGCCTTTTGTTCTTTTTCCTGTGAGGAAATTGATTAATGTCCGAAGTTGAACAAACCTATAATAATAATAATAATAACTTTTATTTATAACGCACTTTACATCAAGCAGATCTCAAAGTGCTACAATGAAAAATAAAATCAAGATAAAAATCAACCACAAATGCAACAAAGAAGAGGAACAACCAAGAGGATGGAGCCTCACAGATAATTGCATCAAAAACTTAAAATTCACAAAATGCAGATAAAATACTCAAAAAACTGGGTGCAATAAAAAACAAAAGCACAATTAATTATTTAAAAAACTGGATAAAAAGAAAGTTTTTAAGACCTTTTTTAAAACATGTCACGGTCTGTGGGGCTACCTACTGCTTTGGGGCTCCTCACAGCGGGCTGGAAAGCGCTATATAAATAAGCTCCATTTACCATGTTCACTGTGTATCTAATGAATGCAGTAGAATTTAAGTTTGTAGAACAGTTGGCGCCTCTAAAACAAAAACAAGAATTAAAGAGAGTACTCAAATTTGACATGTTTTTTCAAAAAAAAAAGGGGGCGGGGGGGTATTTACAAACTATTTGCAAACCAAAAGATGAGTTTTGACGTCACATGCGCCGCAGGTTGGTAGCACTGATGGGAGCTCTGCTTCGACTCAAGCTTTGTTTATTCTTGTTGTTTTTTATTTTAACTTTGTTTGTGCCTATAATGCACACCTACAGTACGGGTATGACCGCAACACACTTGTGGAGTTTTGTATGTCGCTGCCTTACTATCTTGCCATCATGCCATCGTGGTTCAGTTCCTATCCTCCCTCCAGCCTTGGGCCTATGCTCTGGCTGTCTCCATGATCCTCCATCTGCCTGCACGGACCAAACTCTACTGACTTGTTCGGCTCAGCAGAGAAAACCTTGGATATTCTCTGTCTGCTGGACCCTGTTCTGGAGGACAGTCTGTGAGGGCAGCTGCTGCTGTCGTTATTATCAAGTTGCTAGCAGGTTCTGGTAATGCTGCTAACATTGCTAATGCTGCTAACGCTGCTAACGCTGTTAACGCTGCTAACGCTATTAATGCTGCTAACGCTGTTAACGCTGCTAACGCTGTTAACGCTGCTAACGCTGTTAACGCTACTAACGTTGTTAACACTGCTAACGCCGTTAACGCTGCTAACGCTACTAACGTTGCTAACATTGCTAACGCTGCTAATGCTACTAACGCTGCTAATGCTGCTAATGCTGCTAGCTCTAGTCTCCATCTGCCTGCATGGACCAAACTCTACCTTCGGTTCCGCAGGGAAACCTTGGATGTTCCCTGTCTGCTGGACCCGGTTTTGGACTGCTGTCTGTGAGAGCAGCTTCTGCGGTCATTTTTACCACCAAGCTGCTGATCGGACATGCTAACAAGACCTGCGAACGCTGCTAACAAGATCCTCCATCTGCCTACACACGTGGTACAGATCTGTTCGGTTCCACGGGGAAACCTGGGATGTTCTCTGTCTGCTGGATCCGGTTCTGCGGCCTGTGAGGGCAGTTGCTGCAGTCCTTATGCCGGGTTCCCACCAAACGCGTTTCGCGCAGCAAAAACGTTCCTACCGCACTGTGTTTTCTGCTTGTCACCAGATGTCTGTTCACATCAAACGCGTCTGATGACGTACAGTTGGAGAAGCGTCTGACTCCTTTTCCGGTCGGGTTTGTTTTGTTTTCTTGTACACCGGGCAGATAAAATCAGCTGTTCGTGAGCCCCGTTACTACTTGAGTGGATTTTCTACAAGCCGAACTGCAGCTCAGAAAGTCTTTGTTGAGATTAAAACTTTTTGTATGTTTGGGGTGATCGGACGCTCGAACAGTTAGCGGCAACTGTAAAAATGCCAAGTTTCTTTCCGGGGGCTGGTTTCTTCATGGAGGCTCATTGGGCTAAGTTTGAAAAGTCCAAAAAAAGTCCAGTCGTTGTTGCGTCATCACATAGCAGAGTCTCCCCCGATTGGTTGCTGCGACGCGGCGAGCAACCGAAGTGGGTCAAAGTTCATTTAGTTGAACTCCGGCAGTCGCTGCCTGGACACGTCGCGGGCACGGAAAAGGCCTGCCACGCCGTGCCGCGCTGCTTGGACTGCTCAAGACGCGCCGCGTCACGCTTCACCGCGAGGCGCCACTCCTCCACATAGACTTTGCATGTAAAGTGGCTGCTTTGGCTGCCTGAAACGCATTTGGTTGGAACCCGGCATTAGATGTGGACCGGACCTGCTAACAAGACCTGCTAAACTGCTAACAAGACCACACCGCTAACTAAACAGAACCATGATGTTGAAATAACTGCATTGTTAATGGAATCACATTGTAGATGTTTTTCTTTTTCAACTTTGGCACCTTGTTTTTTTTGTATTTTAGTAGTATTTCTTATGTTTTTCTTAGTATGTTAGTAGTTTTTTTTT